>CM076575.1:1469518016-1469765120 GCA_034641835.2 Pinus albicaulis
GAGCAATCAGCTAAAGATAGTGGACAGCAAGCAGAAAAAACAGAGCTAGCATAATTTCAGCATTTAGAGGATGATGAAGAGGGTCTATGGACCATGGATTTCGATGGTGCAGTCGGGAGTGATGGTGCTGGAATTGGTATTTGGGTACGCAGCCCTTTGTCCGCTCCAAACAAGGTACCAAGCAATGTACGGGTATGTTCTTATAAGTTAGCATTTGATTGTTCGAACAATGAGGCTGAGTATGAAGCTCTGATTGCTGGCCTAAAGATTCTTAGAAATATTAATGCTAAGAGAATTGCAGTCTATGGCGACTCCGAATTGGTGATTAAGCAGGTAAAGGGTGAATATCAAACGAAACATCCCCGGATGCGAGCTTACCAAAACACTGTCCTTGATATTTTGAAGCAGTTTTCAGATTATACTTTGACTTGCATTCCTCGCATTCAAAATGGAATTGCAGATGCACTTGCTAAGGCAACAAGTAACTTGAAGATCCCAATGAATTCAAGTAATAAGTTTGAAATCCATGTGAAGCACCGTCCTACCGTCCCAAATAATCAAAGATGTTGGCAAGTTTTCCAAGATGATGATGAGATTAATGATTTTCTGCAAAGTAAAGGTAAGTTCAAAGATACCTCAATCGATGTAGAATATGATAATGGTGATGATGTTCAAGTAAATCAAATGGAGGTGTTGTAGCTGAAAGATAACATTATTCCTAAAGGTTTGATACCTTTAGAAGAACTCTTTGATCAGGATGATGTCGCCAAAAAGCCAACCTTACGGCCTACTGAAAAAGGAGTGGAAGATGTAAATATTGGGACAGCTGAAGACCCCAAGATGGTGAAGTTATCCAAATCATTGTCAACAGAGGTAAGGGCTGAATATGTGAGTTTTTTGTCTTCATTTGTTGATGCTTTCGCTTGGGATTACTCAGATTTAAAGACGTATGACACCAATATAATCCAGCATACTATCCATATCAAGCCTAATCAGAAGCCTTTCCGACAAAAGCTAAGAAGAATCAATCCGAAATTGCTGCCATCGATTGAGAAGGAGGTAAACAGGTTGTACAAAGCAGGAATCATTATTCCCATCAGATTTTCTGATTGGATTTCCAATTTAGTGCCAGTGCGGAAAAAGACAGGTGAGATTCAGTTGTGTATTGATTTCAGAAATTTGAACAAGGTGTCATTGAAGGAAAATTATCCATTGCCTAAGATGGATCATATATTGCAGTGAGTAGTGGGTGCATCTCGGATGTCACTACTCGACGGTTATTCTGGATATAACCAAATTTTGGTTCATGAGGACGACCGCGACAAAACAACATTCACAACTCCGTGGGGAACATTCCACTACGCCAAGATGCCATTTGGTTTGAAGAATGTTGGTGCAAATTTCCAGCGAGCGATGGACATGGCTTTTGCGAATGAAAAATATGTTTTCCTTGTTATATACCTTGATGATTTGATGGTTTTTTCCAATTTAGATGAAGAGCATATATATCACTTGAAAGTTGTTTTTCAGAAGTGCAGAAAATATGGTGTCTCGCTTAATCCTAAAAAGAGCTTGTTCGCCATGGATGAAAGTAAATTACTTGGTCACATTATTTCCAAAGATGGCATTCATATTGATCCAGCACGTGTTGAACCAATCCAGCAAATTGACCCTCCCAGGAATAAGAAAGAGATTCAGTCTTTTAATGGTAAGATGAACTTTTTGTGCCGTTTTGTCCCAAACCTTGCTGAACATTTAAGGGAAATAACAAATATGCTGAAAAAGGACAGCCAAGTGAAGTGGACTGAAGATGCGGTAAGGTCCTTTAATTTGGTGAAGTTGGCACTATCTTCAGCTCCGGTGTTAATCAGCCCGGATTACACCCAAGACTTTATTTTGTTTTCCTTCGCTTCGGAACATACCATGGCAGCTGTGTTAATGCAGAAAAGAGATGGACATGAGAAGCCTATAGAATTTTTCAGTCGAAATATTAGAGACACAGCCTTGAAATACAACATCATTGAGAAGCAAGCTTTGGCACTGGTAAAGGCATTGAAGGATTTCCGGGTATACATTTTGCATTCCCATATTTTAGCTTATGTTCCTAACGCTGCCGTGAAAGATGTTTTAGTACAGACTGATCTGGAAGGAAGACGTGGTAAGTGGATCGCAGCTTTGCTGGAATATGATGTGGAAATAAAGCCCATGAAAATTATCAAGGAACAGGGGCTGGTGAAGCTTATGGCTGAATCGAATTTGCATGCATTAGACATAAATCTGATTGCTGCTATGTCTGATGAGGATGAGGAGAATTCGCCACTTCAGGTAGCGGAAATGTTTTTTGCTTCCCCATGGTATTCAGATATCGTCTATGTTCTTCAAAATTTGTCATCACCGCCAGGCATTACTAGAAACAAATGTAGAACATTGAAACTCAAGGCTGCAAAATTTTGTATTTTGAATTCTTCACTTTATTGGAAGGATCTAGGTGGTGTGTTATTGAATTTTTTGGTGGAGGAAGAAGCGATGAAGGTAATGGAAAATTTTCACAAAGGATACTGCGGGGGTCATCATTTTTGGAAAACAACTGCCAATAATATTTTGAGAGCAGGGTACTATTGGCCGACATTGTTTGCTGATGTCTATAAAACAGTCAAAGGCTGCCATGAGTGCCAGATTTTCGAAGGAAGACAAAAATTACATCCATTTCCACTCAAGCCTATTGAGGTAAGCGCCCCTTTCCAGCAATGGGGTTTTGATTTCATTGGGGAAATCAATCCTCCTTCCTCAGGATAGCATAGATGGATTCTAACAGCCACCGATTACTTTACGAAATGGATCGAAGGAGTGCCTACAAGGCAAGCCACCGATTCGGTAATTATTTCTTTCCTTGAGAACAACATTTTGTCTCGTTTTGGTTGCCCGAGTAAATTGATCACTGATAATGCAGCGGCGTTTAAATCAAGAAAGATGATTGAGTTTTGTGCTAAGTATAAAATTATTTTGGGACATTCAACCGCCTATCATCCGCAAGGCAATGGTTTGGCAGAATCTTCCAATAATTCTCTATTCAATA
Organism: Pinus albicaulis; assembly: GCA_034641835.2. Classification (NCBI taxonomy): domain Eukaryota; kingdom Viridiplantae; phylum Streptophyta; class Pinopsida; order Pinales; family Pinaceae; genus Pinus; species Pinus albicaulis. The sequence goes on from CM076575.1 coordinate 1,469,521,093, forward strand.
TCATTAAAAAGTTGATGGACATCAATAAGAAGAGTTGGCATAAGAAGCTGGTGAATGCGCTATGGGCTGATCAGGTAAGTCAAAAGAAGTCTATTGGTATGTCCCCCTTCAAATTAGTTTATGGAGTAGATACAGTCTTTCCTACATCACTTGCTGTTTCGGTGGTCAAGCTTCTTCAGGAGGCTGGTAGTGAAGAAAGCCATATGCAAAGAAGGATAAATCAGATGATTCATTTGCATCAAACAAGAGAAGAGGTCTTCCATAACACATTCAAGTTGCAGGAGAGAATCAAAAAGATCTATCACAAGAAAGCGAAGGCGGATAAGTTCCAGTTAGAGGAAGTGGTACTGAAGTGGGATGCTAGGAATGAGGACAAAGGTAAACACGGTAAGTTTGAAAACCTCTGGAAAGGTCCATTCAATATTGCAACATATCGAGGTCAGAACGCCTTCCTTTTGAAGGAGATGAACGATGAAGACTGTCCAGGAGGGCCGATCAATGGTCGGCTGCTCAAGCGGTACCATTTCTAAGATGTTTTCTGCTGATCATTGTACATATCATGTATTTCAATTTCATTGTAAGTGTGCACTGTAGTATTTTCTTCAGTCTGGGGCCTAAAGTGAAGGCTATAATTCTGAAGAAGGATTTCAGTTTTCGTTTGAGTCTGTTTAGTCGGTTTGGTTCAGTCATTTATGTTTTAAAGGTTGAGTCAGTTTAAGTTAAAGTTTCAGTCAAATAAATTCAGTCAAAGGTTTTGAGTTGTTTTGTCAAAATAATGGACTCCATAGCCCAATGGACGAAGGCACTGGTCTGCTCTCCCAAAGATCTGCTGTTCTTGGCACCTCCAAGGAGCTACCATCCCCATTGGAGCCAATGTTAGAGTCGGGTTTTACATTCCTCCGTCAGAGATCATTTCTCTTATTGTATTTCATCGTCTAGGTGTCTCATTCTTCTCATTCATCTGCATTTCGTTAGGGGCATGCCATTTTCTGACGGAAGGGTTTTGTTCTTTCATTTTCCCTCATGCTTATACCTGCTGGGTTGGTCAAAATTCCCAAAATTCATCAAAGTTCAGTTCATGTCATTTACAGTCATAAATGGTTATTTTGGTCAAAAAAGTCATTTTAGTTTCTAGGTCTAGGGTTTGGTCTTTCGAAATGTTAAATAATGCCCGTAGGCCATGAGGAGGTTTTCAACAAGTTTTCATTTCAAAATTTTCATCATCAAATATGCTCGAGGACATTTCTTCTTCAAAACTCTATTTTGAAGAAGAAATTGTCAAAATTGTTTTTGTAATAATCATGTATTTTTCCGCCATGAAGACTTCAAAGCAGACTTTGGTTTTCCTTTGCCAAGTTTCGACGCCAACATCCCTACAAGAAATAAACCAATTTCATCATTCAAAGCTCCAGAAAGTCAGTGAGGAAACAAGAAAACAAAAGTTGTATTTAATGAAAAAATGCCAAAGTCAAAAAACATTACAAAATGGGTTTTGAAGAAGAAAAGATTAAAACCATGTCTATAAGATATTTCTCAAAGCCCATTCATTCATTTGCAACAAGAGTTATTAAGAAAATCTCCAAGAGAAAGTCAAGTTTGAAGTTGAAGAGCGAAACTGCGTTTTAGAAGGCCGACTGTGTGTGTTGAAGGCAGCGCGACGCATTGGGCTTGCGCGCGGCGCACCCACACGACGTGGCGCATAGAGCCGAAAAACTTTGTGCAAATTTCTTCTGGCGCGGCACACCCACTGAGCGCGGCGCACAGGCTCGACAGGCTTAAAAATCATCATTCTTGCTCCAAACTCAAATCAATTCAATTCATTTGCCTCCAAGTAAGTTGTGTGCGCTTACTATTTGAGTTTAACTCCTGTTGGGTGCTTTTGAAAGGTGAACTTCAAAGAGTTTAATTGGTGAATATGTAAACCCTATACCCATACTAAATTTGCTCCATAGGGTTTTGAAAAGAGGTGTTGGATGTTGTTTGGTGTTTAAACTATCATTCCACTTTCATTGTGCTCTCATTATTGTCACATTATTACACCACAGTCCCTCTCTTATATCCACTGTCCCATATCCCTTATTCCCTTTTATGCCCATGTTTTAAATCCCCAAACCCTATCGCTTGCCACCACTTCATATCATTGATAAAATCCTGATTACCAAAGATTCAAGGACTGTTTCAATATCCTTGATTTTACTTTAACCCAAGTATACTTTGTTATTGCACTTCTATCCCTAAAAACTACCCTCATTACTATCACCTATTCCTACATCACTTATAAATCCCCAAATCCCTAAGTCCCCTAAACAGTGACTGTCCTCACCACTAAAATTCACTTGACAGTCTACTACATTCCTTGTGACATTTCTCCACAGCACCTTATTGTATATGTGGCACACTTGGTCTTGACAAACAAACTCTTGTTTTCACCATATATCTATCATCACCTATTTGTAAAACACTTTGTTTTCAGCACCATGTCAGAAACAAATTCATCATATGAGCAGGGGTATGAGCAGGACAATGATTCAACCGCAGAGCTAAATGTACCAAGGAGATCTCATAAGAGTGGCAGGCATGTCAGGGAGGAGCCTACTTCTTTGGCTCAATTGCAGGCCTGCCCGCTTGCAATGACATGTTTTCAGCAACATTCATGTTTTCGGTATTGTGAAATGATATCTCAGATTTAGCACCATCCAGAGTTGGTTCGCTTATTTTTCCTACATTTGCGTGATGGTCATGTAAACCTTGCTGGAGTGAACTTCACTTTGACACCAGAGACGATTTCTGAGGCGACCGGGATACCGAACATTGGCGAGGAGTTGAATAAGAGACAATAGCTAGATAGAGCATATTATGAACCTTACATCAGGCCTGGATATTTGAGGCAGTTGAGCAAGGTATTCCCATTCCGGTTTCTGAAGGAGTCCTATGCGCCATTAATGAAACTCATCATTAGATACTTCAGATGTGAGGGTAGATTCTCGCGCCTTTATGCATACCATGTCAGGCTCTTGATGCATTTCACTAGGGTGCGAATGATGAATATTCCATACTTCATGTGCCAAAACATAGAGCGGATGACTACCCTTGTGCAGAAGAAGACTCCGGAGCAGCAGCATAACAACATTTATCATTATGCGCTCATTAAAATCATTGTAGTACATCAGCTTGGATTGCAGGGCATCACATGGGATGAGTTCATTTCCCGTGACTTCTTTGCAGCCCCTTAGCCTCCTCCCGAGATTGTTCATGATGAGGCAGAGCCTTCACATCAGTTTGAGGTTCCTGAGACTGAGCCTATCAGTGCTCCAGTGTGTGTGACATATCAGAGAGGCCACAGAGCCTTATTTTCAGCAGCACGACGAGTACTATCTCCACCAGGGGTGGAAGGGGTCTCGTTATCTTCATCAGCAGTGCGAGTACTATCTCCACATGGCGTGGAAGGGGTCTCGCCTTCTACATCAGCACAGGTACAAGACAGAGGCAAGAGGCCTATGCACGATGAGGGCCCCTCGGGAGGCCAAGATACTGATTTTCTATTGATCAATGTTGATGCGAGCTCTCCCAGCTCAAAGCTGAAAGAGATAATCCAGAAGCAGAAAGCTGAGATCGGCACACTGACCGAGAAATTGCAGAGAGCTCATTGGGTTATAGATTACTTGGAGCAGCGGAATAAACAACTGGAGGATCAGCAGACACTCATAGAGTTGCGGCAAATCCGTGAAGACCGTGAATTGGCCCGAAAGAGACCAGGTGACATGACACCATTTGAGTGAGAGACTTTCCTTACGCACGTCAACATTCATCTGGAGAAGCTCTTAGAGAAGGCCAATAGGGACAAAGACATGCTCATACATATGAAAAACCACTATTGGGCCCGCACACACGTTTGCAGAGCAAAAATGAAGATCCTGAAGGCAAGGTTGAGAAAAGCACTGAAACGTCGGAAAAGGCTGGATCCACTCCGAATCTTGGCCAAATCTTCCTTGGATGAGCATGAGACATGATGGGAGACCTTCACTCCGAATTTCAGCCAATTTGGAGAAGATTTTGTCATTTTGAAAATTTTGGTTGCAAAACAGGTTTTTCCGCCCGACGCGTGCTTATGATTGGGACATCTTCTGGAGGAAAAATTTGCATTTTTGGGTTTGTCATGATATATTATGTATTTTCAGGAATGGCCGAAGCATTTCATCAAATTCTGGGCTGCCTAAAGGGCCAAAAACACTCCAAAAATGGCCTTTCTGCCACTTTTTGCACCAGCAGGAACCAGTCTTGGGAGATTTCAGTCTTGGAGGGGGAAATGACATCCAAATTGAAAAATTCCACTTGGGTTAGATAGCAGACATCCAGGGCTTTCCAACGAGCTATCATGAGCTCAATTTGGACTTCAGGAAGTGCCAAAAAAATAGGCTCAAAGTGGCGCGACGCATAGAGTTTTTGAGCGCGGCGCATAGAGAAATTTTGCCTCATTTTCACTCTTCAGCTCAGAAATTCACCCAGTTTTGACTAGTTTTACTTTTTCATGTGATGATTGACCTACCATGATGTAATTTGATAACTATGATGTAAATTTGGCATGTTTTTACTTGTTCTAGAGGTTTCATTCACTAAAAGTGAAAATTAAGTGAATGGATCAGTTTCCTAGCATATAGAGGCAAGTTGTTTGGCTGCCTAGATTTTAGCTCCATGTTTAGAATTGGTTGAAACAGCTCCTAGAAGGATGAGCTCGACCCCTAGAGGCATGGGATGGGGTTAGGATGGTCTATATATTGTATTTACTGAGACATTTTCAGGGTTGGATACTTGGGAAAAGTTTGGCACCTCATTGTACATTCATTTCAGATTTTTGGCAAAGGAAAGACCAGAGTTTTGAAGCACTTGTTGGGATCCTTGTGGCTTTTGAGTTTTGATGATGTTATTCTCATGTTATTTTAAGTTTCATTAATGTTATATTTATTCCATTTCCCTTCTCTTTGCTTCTGAATTAAACAAATGAGTATTTGAGGTAGAATTCATTGATTTGCTGGTACTCTGCCTTAGACTTTTGTTTAGTTTTATATGTTTTTTGTCAGTTTGAAGAGGATCCTTGCACTCTCTTGCCCTCTTCAGCTCCTCAGCAGTCTTTTCTATCCATTCATTTGATCTCAGACATCAAATTCGTTGCCTACCTCGCCCCAACTTGAACTCTGCAAGAATTTGGCCTCATCCCCAAGCCCGAAATTGTTTTTCCCTTTTTCCAACAAAAACCCCTAAAAATCAAAATCAAATCCTCCTATTTGTTTATCTAGCCTAAGATCAGTCGTTGTTTTAGTCATCTCAAGCCCCTTTGAATATTTTCATTGAGATTGACTCGGAAAGAGCCCTCTCCTGTCCTCGTAGGGCTAGCTACGAGGCTGAGCGTGGTTTGGTGTTGTCCTCCTTCTGCCTTATTTCAGCCTGAGGTGGATTTGGGAACTAACAGAATTATCCAAGAATTGTTCATTAATGTAATGTATTGGAGGTTTCCCCCTCAAAGTGGCTTATTTATAAGCCGTTGATATCTCTTTTCTTCTCTTTTTGGAGCTGGTTTCACAACATTTGGTATCAAAGATTTGAGATTCTAGGATTTTGCTACTCCAAACAGGTCATCGTGGAATTTTTGCTATAACTTTTTTTCTATGAAGGTTCAAAATCTAAAATTTGTAGAGTGCGAAGCCCAAATCCTGAGGAACCTCATAAAAAAATTTTAGAGCTTGGTTCACAATATTTTCGGAGATATGATCTATGCAAGTTAGGTCATTTTGGAGGCTCATGAATTTATCCTAAACAGGTCATCGTGGTATTTTCGTAATAACGTTTTTTCTACAAAGGTTCAGAAGCTAAAATTTGTAGAGTACAAAATCGCAATCCCGAGTAACATCGTCGCAAAATTTTAGATATTGGTTCGCAATATTGTAGGAGATATGATCTGTGGAAGTTAGGGCTTTTGAGGCTTCTGAATTTCATCTCAAAGAGGTGATCATGGGAAAATCTTCATAGCTCTCTCTCTGAGCATGCTGTAAAAAGTGGCCGCAAGTACATAGACTGTAGTTTTCAGTCTATCAATTTTAGAGTGAAAGGAGGAAACAGTGACACCTGGCAAGTCGTACAAGTTCGCTCTACTAAACTAATCCAAAATTGGGTCATTGTGGGAGATTGGACATAACTTTGCCTTGAAGAATCCAAATCAGATCAGACTTGTGGCATTTGAAAGAATCTTCAGAGGGCTGAATTTCAGATATTGAGGATCTGCAATTATAAAGATAATTCAATTTCAATATCGAGCTCTTCAAAAGCAAGTAAAAGGTGTGTATTTTTTTTCCAAATTGCATAAGTCTTGTTTGAAGAATCAAGTTGAATTGATTCCACGAGCATATTGTAGAATGGATATCAATATTGGATTATAAAATGGCCCCTAAAAAGAATTCAACACCCATTAAGCCTTTAGAAAGCTCTACTATGACTCATGAAGACGAAGAATGGCAACATGACATATCAAAATTACAAGAGCAAGTGCAACAAATTTCGCTCTCGCAAAGAACAACAAAAAATGACATGGAAGTTTTGAAGAAAGGCATGGAAACTAAGATGGATGGTTTGAAGAAAGGCATGGAATATAAGATGGATGGTTTGAAGAATGGCATGGAATCTAAGATAGATGGCATGGAAGCTGGCATGGAATCTAAGATGGATGACATGGAAGCTAAGATCGATGAGAAAATGGAAAACATGAAGAATGATCTAAAAGCAGACATGGAAGTTTTGACAAAGTTGATACAAGAAATGTTTCCTAATGGTGAAAAGATAGTAGAGGAAACTCATGATGAGAACAAAATAAATGTTAATCGTGATTTCATAAAATCTAATGTTGGTGGGAAGAACCACCATATTCCAAAAATGGATATGAGGAAGTTTGATGGAAAGGATCCTGTAACATGGATACTACAGATGGAGCAATATTTTGATCTCAATAATGTGCAAAACACAAAAAAGGTATGCATTGCAACTTTACATTTAGAACAAAATACATTTGTATGGTATCGATGGCTTTGCTCCCATAAAAAATTGTCACTTGGTCAATTTTTATGGAGGAAATGATAACACATTATGAGGATACAAAGAGCAACACCTTCTTTAGCTAATTGATAAATCTCAAACAAAAGGGTTTAATGGGGGACCACATTGAGGACTTCCAAAAATTGAATATAAGGGTAACTGATATTTTAGAGGAACATAGGATTGATCTCATCATAGATACTTTAGAGGATAACATCCAACATGAAGTTCGCATTTTGGAACCTAATTCATTGGAGAAGGCATTCAGGTTGGCAAGAAAAATTGAATGTAAAATTATGGCGACAAGGAAGCCTACCACTCACTTCTATAAAGAGGGAAGTGTTGCTACTCCTAGATTTCCACAACCTACAAGGTTCACACCACAACAATTGGAATAAAAAAGAGAAAAAGGGTTTTTCTATAGTTGTGATAGAAAATACATTAAAGGTCATAAGTGTGCTGAGAAGAAATTATTTTACATATATTGTGAGGAAGAAGAAAATGAACAAGAAGAGGATATACACCAGGAACCAGCCCAAGAAGAGGAAGAAATGAGTCTGACCATATCATCTAATGCATTGGCATGAATTACCACTCCTCAAACTCTCAAGATAGAAGGAAATATCAAGAAGAAAAAGGTAATAGTGTTGATTGATTCAGGTAGTACCCATAATTTTATTCATTGTAAGGTAGCCAAGGAATTGAATTGTTTCCTACACCCAGCACCAGAATGTCAAGTGATGGTTGCAAATGGAGGAACTATAAATTTCTCTGGAAAATGCCATAATATCAAGCTAACCATGGGGGAATATGTATTGACTAGTCCAATGCTTGCCATTCCTATGGGAGGTGCTGATGTTGTACTAGGAGTACGATGGTTACAATCTTTGGGGACGGTAGCTTTTAATTTTCAAGAACTTTTCTTGAAATTTTTTTCAGAAGGAAAGGAATTCGAATTACGAGGTATTGCGGGGAAGCCAGGAAGGATAATAAGCTCTAATGTCATGACAAAGCTTCTAAAGAAAGAACAGCGAGGCGTAATTGCACAATTATGCTCACTAGAAATTCCAACATCAAAATCATCTATTTCTGTAGATCTCCAACAAGTCTTGGACAATCATTCCAAGGTGTTTGAAACTCCCAAAGGACTCCCACCTATTCGTGATCATGATCATGCTATTCATTTGATTCCAGGAAGTGTTCCTCCAAACATCAGGCCTTATAGATATCCTTACTTCCAAAAGAGCGAAATTGAACGTATGATTGCAGAAATGTTAGAGGCGGGTATAATTCAACCTAGTCAAAGTTCTTTCTCTGCTCCTGTAGTATTGGTACACAAGAAGGATGGATCATGGTGCATGTGTCTGGATTATGGGGAGCTCAATAAGCTCACCATTAAAGATAAATTTCCCATTCCTGTGATTGATGAATTATTGGATGAATTACATGGAGCAATTTATTTTACCAAGTTGGATCTTCGTTCAGGATATCATCAAATTAGAATGAAGACTGAAGATATTCCAAAAACAACATTTCGAACTCATGAGGGTCATTATGAATTTTTTGGTCATGCCTTTTGGCCTTACCAATGCACCTTCTACATTTCAAGGGTTGATGAATTCCATTTTCAAACCCTTCCTTAGAAAATTTGTGTTCGTATTTTTTGATGATATACTAATCTACAACAGGTCTTGGAAGGATCATGTTCAACACGTTGACAGGGTGCTCAAACTATTGTAGGAGAAACACTTATATGCAAAAACATCCAAATTTTTCTTTGGAGTACAAGAGGTGGAATATCTAGGTCATATGTAATCTCACGAGGGTGTTAAGGTAGACCCTAACAAAATTAAAGCCATTAAGGAATGGAAATTCCCCACAACCATAAATTAGTTGCGAGGATTTCTCGGGTTAACAGGGTATTATCGAAATTTTGTTAAGAATTATGGGAGAATAACAACACCTCTAACAACATTATTGAAGAAAGATGCATTTTCATGGACTCCTAAAGAAACTAAGGCCTTTGAACATCTTAAAGAGGCAATGTGCCTAGCACCGGTCTTAGCTATGCCAGACTTCACAAAAACCTTTATTGTGGAATGTGATGCCTCAGGAAATGGAATTGGTGCAGTTTTAATGCAGGAAGGAAGACCCATTTCTTTTGAAAGTCGTCCAATCAAAGGAAAGTATTTACAGAAACCTATTTATGAGAAGGAAATATTAGCAATACTGCATGCACTAAAGAAATGGAGAACTTACCTAATGGGAAGACACTTCAAGGTAAAAACTGATCATGATAGTCTTAAACACTTTTTGGAACAAATAATATCTTGAGAAGAGCAGCAAAAATGGGTCACAAAGATGTTGGGTTATGACTTTGAAATAATCTACAAAAAAGGAAAGCTTAATGTTGTTGCAGATGCACTCTCAAGAAAGAATGAAGAGGTGGAAGCATTGCTTTGTTCCATTTATATTATCCAACCAGATTGGATAACCGAAGCAAGAGATGAATGGAAGAAGGACGAATAAGTGTGGACACTCATTCAAAAGTTGCAGCAAGATCCTAGTAAATCTAATACATTTAGTTGGAAAAATGATTCCTTATGGTACAAAGATCACTTATATCTTTGTAAGAATTCCCAAGTAAAACAAAAGATTCTTTTGGAATTGCACACTTCTCCTTTAGGAGGACACTCAGGATTTTTAAAAACTTACCACGGGGTGAAGAAAGAATTTTTTGGGATGGCCTTAAATCTGATATTCAAAAGTTTTTGAAGAAATGTTTGGTTTTCCAGCAGAATAAAGTTGAGACAGTTAAGAGCCTGGGTCTTCTACAACCTTTATCCATTCCAAGTCAACATTGGGAGGAGATTTCAATGGATTTTATCACAATTTTACCTATTTCCGAAGGAAAGAGTGTCATCATGGTGGTAGTTGATAGACTTACCAAGTATACACACTTTTGTGCATTATCTCATCCATTTAAAGCAAGTACAGTTGCTACTACATTTATGGACACAATTCAAAATCTACATGGAAACCCAAGGGTTATTGTGAGCGACAGAGATCCCATTTTTACTGAAATTTTTTTGGACAGAGTTATTTTCTTGTTTGGGTACTCAATTAGCTCATAGCTCATCTTATCATCCTCAATCCGATGGTCAAACTGAGATAGTAAATAAATGTTTGGAAGGATATATTCATTTTTTTATATCTGATAAACAAACATAATGGGTCAAGTGGTTACCTCTAGCTGAATGGTGGTATAACACTTCCTTCCATATTGCAACAAAAATGACCCCATTTATGGCACTTTATGGATATCATCCACCACCCATCACATCATCTTGAAGAGAAAATTCGAAGGTTCAAGCAGTGGAAGATCACATCGAGCATGAACAAGAAGTTCTCCAAATCTTAAAGGACAACCTGAACTTGGCACAAAATCGAGTGAAACAACAAGCAGATCAACATCGCACTGAGAGAAGTTTTGATCTAGGAGACTTGGTATTTTTACGGCTACAACCATACAAACAAATTTCCCTCAAGCAAGCTAAGAAGGACAATAAATTATCACCAAAGTACTATGGTCCTTACAAGGTTTTGGAAAATATTGGTACTATGGCATACAAATTGGAGCTTATCGCTTCTTCACGAGTGCATCCAATTTTCCATGTTTCATGCTCAAAGAAGGTTATAGGGGACAAACTTCCAGTTCAAACAATATTTCCAGAATTTGATGAGGAAGGAAAAACCATATTGGAACCTAAAGCAGTCACTTTTAAACAAGAACTCGAGAAGCAGAATCCATCAATTTGTTAGTATCTCATCAAGTGGAAGAACTTACTCACGAATATTCTACATGGGAGGATGAAAATTTTATACAAAAGTACCCAGAGCTACTCAAGCATTGAGGACAACACTTTTTTGAAGGAGAGGGGCATGTTAGGTCCCTATATTACTATTATAGTCCCTTATTGTTGTTATTGTAACCCTCTTATTGTTATTATTGTACCCCTGTAACCCCCATATTGTTATTATTGTGCCCTTAAATTATTATTGTTAGGTCGGCTAGGATTACATTGTGGCCCCATGGACTCCTATATATAGAAAGGAGGTTTTGTCATTTGTATCATCCATGAATTGTTCATTCATGTAATGTATTGGAGGTTTCCCCCTCGAAGTGGCTTATTTCTAAGGCGTTGATATCTCTTTTATTCTCTTTTTGGAGTTGGTTTCACAACACTACCCTTCTGCCTCAACGGAAAATTATCTCCTTTTCCTTCAGCAGCTGAGGATTCGACCTCCATCTGTGTATCCAAAGGCCATGTATCAAAGTTATCTTTCCATTCAATGAGAGGCCTAGGTTCATGCGCATATGCAGATTTAATCTGCTCTTCCGATTTTGAGGAAACCCTTAGGATCATAGTGCTAGACATTTCCATGAGGGAAATTCATCTCTCGCAACATCCTTTCAACAATGGAGAGGGCATGTCTTAAATTAATGGTGAAAGGGCCTACAGAGTTTGGGAGTTTGAAGATGTGCCCCTTTTTAGTGGGCACGAAGTGGATTTGATCGACACTTAAGACCTGGCGGATAAACTCGAGGGCAAAGATCCTCATGGACGCAAACGCTGGCAGGTGATAAGGGGGTACTTCAGCACCGTAGACCCTGATCTCGGTGTGGTCTTCGAACATGTACAAATCGCCTGTGCAATCCGTGTCACTGAACTGAAGCCAATCTTTTTGCTCAAGGAAAATTCTGGGCGAGGGGTTGTTGTGTATGATGGCATAGGCTATGGACATGAAATCATTAACGAATTTCGCATACCCCTTCCCCTCTGGTTGTTGGCGAACTGTCGTAGTCCACTCGAAAACAGATCTGGGTTGGGCGTTTCTCGTGGAGAACCTGTTCAGGCCTAGACCTTCAAACATATCCGCGTGCTCAAATAAGAATAGGTAGAAAACGAGGGAGCAATATTTGAAAGAACAGAAGGAAGACATCTCTTGAAACTAAGCCTTGATAGCCGAGGCTAGAAAGGAGGGGATATCCAAAAGGATCTCTGCCTGCATCATGATCCATAGGAAACCTAAACTCGCCTTAGTCACCATCTCGATATCCTGAAACCCTAACATTCTTGAGATGACCGCTAGAATAGGTTGTATGGTGCTATAGAATGATGACAGTGGAATCGACTTTGTGTGAGGGAATGATAATAGGCATGAGTCAGAGATAAGGTCAAGGAAACCACTTTGTTTTCCAAGGATTGATTTGAGAAATGGCAGAAGAGAGTGACTTCAGAGAACTCGATGTAGTCCTGAGCGGGAGGGTAACATAAGGCTTTTCTTATGAGTTGGGGGTTAATCTCAAGGATCTTGGTGCCCCGAGTGGAAATAAATATGTCCTTACACTCGATGTAGGCCTCTGCAAGCCAGACAATAAACTCTAGGAACGGATGCATCGTCGGGGAAATTTGATAATAAATACCTAACTCGACGAACCTAAATATATCCTCGCCCCTTCATCGAAAGTCAAAGAGCTCGGCTCTAGTGTGGGCTACGTTGAAGGCATAGACTGGGTCATAGAGTGGACGTGAGCATCAGTGAGGGGTTCAGGTCTAGGAGCAGTCTTGACCTCACGAGCTTGGGGGGTTTCGGGCATGGAGAGTTTCATTTTATCCATGATAATTTGAAATAAAAGTAAAATGGAAATAGAGAAAGGGAAAATGACGAAATACCTGAAATAGCAATGAGGTAGCAAGGGAAAACAACACGAGAGTGAAAGCAACCAATACTCAAGTTTTAACCTGCCTGATAGAGTGAAATACCATGTAATAACCAGTAAAATTGCACAGTCAAGAGTAAAACACGCTACGGAAAACAAGGTGTTACTGAGTATCGAGGCGGGGTGACACTTGTAGGGCTAATGTCGTAAGGACGTTGACAGTGAAAGAGGTGGCGGTAGGTGGTTGGCTGGCAGCAGCCGAGTAGGTGGGGGCCACGTGATAGAAAAGGTAGGTACTGACCTTCGTACCACCTACTAGACTTACCTTACAGTGAAATTATCTGAGCCAACTGTTGATCGTGGCAGGCCCTCTCGATTTTTGGTGGGGTGAATAGAGGCCTCCATCCCCTTTTCTTTCCCCATGGAACAACTCTAATTGGCCCGGAGGAGGGATGATGTCACCTCCTCTGAGGGGTCGGTTTTGACCACCTTAGTGCCTTTTGGATGCTAACGAAACGATTATTGGCCGTCGGTACTTGGCACGTGGTTCCACCACGGAACTGTGTGCACTACCTCAGTGAATAATCAATATGGTATCACTTCGCTCGTTCTTTGGAAGCCACCTCTATGATATTTTTTGTTCCTCGTCCTCTTGGTCTTCTTTTTTCTTTTTTTTTATGAGACGACTCTCTTTTCTTTTATCGGTGAGGTCACAAGCCAACAGGGTTACAATATAATCCTAGCCAACCTAACAATAATAATGTAAGGGCACAATAATAACAATATGGGGACTATAGGGGTACAACAATAACAATAAGGGGGGGTGCACTAACAACAATAAGGGACTACACTAGTAATATAGGGACCTAACATAGTTCTAAGGAAGACCCATTTGAGTTTGAGTTTAAAGAAAATATAACTATCAGTTTTACTATTAGAAAATTGTACAGGTCATGCATGAGGTCATCAGGAAAGCCTTGAAGGATTGTGCAATCATTATTGGGTATTTTCCTAATTAATAGGGGCTCAATTAGCCCAAGAATTTGTAAGCAAGGTAGTTCATGAAGAGGCAAGAAAAAAGGTTAAACACTTGGCCGATTTTGCTTAGATTGCAAGCCAATTTAGAGCAAGATCAGCGTGAGACTGTCAATAGAGTGCAGGAAGTTTCTCTAGTGTGAGAAAGCATTGTATTGTTTCATGATATTGATCATATGAAATATAGAGATAAATGGTTTTTGATCAGTTCCTTTCCCCATATACATCTTGTGTTGTGTGATTGATTGCCTCTTTCTCTTACTTGTTATGTGATTGTGTGATCGTGTTTTGTTTCCAGAAATCATAGAAGGATTCAATATCTTGTTTCAGTACATTATAAGATCAGATTGAATTTTTTTCGGTAGAAAATCTATATGTTTTTTTGGATTAAAGAAACAATCAAAGAGTTTGAAGAAATTAAAGAGGCTATGTGTACAACTCTTGTCTTGGCGATGCCTAAATTCACAATGATATTTATTATGGAGTGTAACACCTCAAGCCATGGAATTGGTGCAATTTTGATGCAATAAGTAAAACCCATTTCCTTTGAAAATAACAAACTTAAAGGAAAGAACTTACTCAAATGATTCTATGAAAAATAAATGTTTACCATACTACATGTATTTAATAAATGACGTCCATGCTTAATAGGAAGACACTTCAAAGTAAAAATAGATCACAATAGTTTGAAGTACTTCTTAGAGCAAACACTCTCTTCAGTATAGAAACAAAAATGGGTCACATAGATTTTGGGTTATGACTTTGAAGTTATCTAAAAAAAGGGAATTTTAAGTGGGGGATTGTGTATTTGTGAGACTACAACCATATAAATAGATGTCCCTCAAGTAGAAAAAGAAGGACAATAAATTATCTCCAAGGTATTATGGTCCCTATGAGGTGTTGTAGAGGATTTGAAGTATGGCATATAAATTGGAGTCACCTCCATATTCACATGTACATCCACTCTTCCATTTTTCTTTCTTAGAGGAGGTCATTGACGATAATATCCCACTCCAAACTCTTCTACCATGTATTAATGAAGGGAGGAAAAAAATATCAGAACTAGAAATAATTTTGGAAACAAGGACTAAGTAGCTGAAAAATCAAGCAATTATTGAGTACCTCGTCAAATGGAATAGCCTACTAGTGGAAGAAGTGATATGGGAAGGTGCGTGTTTCAGGTAAAAATGCCCACAAATAGTCAAGTGTTGAGGGAAACATTTCTTTGAAAGGCAAGGACATGTTAAGTCCTATAAGCCCCATGTTAACACAAACCCCCCTCATTAAGCCATAGATATTTAGTGATTACATTTCCATTCTTATATTATTATGTAGGATAGAACCTCTCATGGCTCCATCTTATTATAATTATATATTTTGTCTTATACACACACACACACACACAGATATATATATATATATATATATATATATATATATATATATATATATATATATATATATATATATATATATACCAAGGAGACCTAGTCTTACGATCATAAAATCTTGTCTTGTTTATTATATTTATTGTATACGAAGCTTTCCCCCTCGAAGTGGATTGTAATTATTGGTTTCTTATCATTGTTAAGGCACACAGATCATAACAAACAAGATGACAACGTTGTAGAGAACTATAGACAAGAATATTATCCAATTGTGTTGAAGTTGTAACTAGTGTCGGTTTTCATAATATGATGTAAAACAATCATTGATGTAACAGTGATCACTATTTGTTTGACCTAGACACTTGTTACTTTTTTTCAAAGCATGTTCTTCATTCTTATAGAGTTAAAAAGAGTAAAAAAAAAATTATTATGAGTTAAATAAAAATTTACTTGAGTCATGTCCCATTTTTACATATTTAAGAAAATAATTTTGAATTTTTGTTGAGTCACTAAGTTCAAAAAATTTCAAGTTGGCTCTCCTTGGAACAAGCCGGCTTTGGCCTCTATGAGACACTTGTTTGACCTAGACAACTATATATAAGGACCAATTTCAACCCTATTGGGGATCATTTATTCACACTCAAGATGCACATATGAACCATGCAAAGGAGGACAAGAAGTAGAAGTCAAATAAGAGAGAAGATATGGCATAGAAGAGATAGATTTTCTTGACTGAATTTCATACTTGAAGGCTAGTATTTTATGTGCTACTGCAAGTCTAAAATTTTAGGAGTTGACCAGATTTGGGAATGTCTAACAATCATTTACTTGACATTGGAGGTGACTTGGAGGAGGGTTTGCCTTGGAATTTTTGGTGTTGGTATTGGATATCTAATTTTGATTTGATTCTATAAGAGAAGGATTGTTGGGTTTTCCCCTTTGGGGGGATTTTCCTTGGTTTGGAGCCTAATTTTTTTGTCTCTTGTCTTTTTTATTTTCTTGAAAGACTAAACATTTGTATAATTTATTGATGAAGAACACTTAAGAATTAATAAGAAGGAATAAAAATTCACAAGTAATTATCAAGACAGAGAAATCACGCCTAACCTCATTACACTTGATTTCTCATCAAATTGGCTTTGCATTGGTGCTTGTTAGAGTGATTAACAACACATAATGAAATGATTTTGATAATGAAGTTTGGTTTGGTAAAAAATAATTAACCTATTTGGATGTGCCCAACAATGATAGACATAGATTAATATAAATAAATTATATGCATTAAGGAAATGAAACATACATACATACATACATACATATATATATATATATATATATATATATATATACACACACACACACACACACACACAAAATCTAGGAAATATATATATTAATAATAGGAGTAACATATAAAAATGAAGCTTCATTGTAAAGTTTCATCATTAAAATGATACTAATCTCACCTATATTCAACCTTAAGTTTCATAGGAAGGCTTGTACAATATTCATAAAGTGTTTTCAAACAAATGAACTGAGAGTTAATAAAAAAAATAGAATCATATGAGAGAGATTCCATGAATTGATAATCAATGAAAGAGGTTCCTCTACACCATATGTATCACTATATTTATCCTCTATTACTTGTGTATCCATCAATTCTGAGGTATATATTACAAAGTGATTGGGATGAGATAATGGAACATCCATACCTAGTGCTAGAGAATCAAACAACAAACTTACATAAGGATGAGATTTCACCTACTCTTACACCACATACTCCAAGGTTTCCAACCTATGGTTTATATGCAATAGATTCTCATGGATATAGAGTTACAATTTCAATCTTGAGAAAAACTTATTCGACCATTGGGATTCCTTTATTTAATTCTTGAATGTAAACTTCATGGAAACTCAAGACATTGTGATCGACTCATAACTCCCCATAATCCATGAGGGCCTAAAACTCATGTGACATAAAGAGGAAGGATGGCCAAGGGAAAATTATCCCAAGAGGAAATATATGAGGAATTCCAAAATCCAAAAGATATAAACATTCGTTGAGATATGTCGAAGCTTATTGGCTAGGACAAATCTAGAAGAAGAGACTTCATGATTATTTGGATCGTAGTCGCAAGAGCACATTGTGGGAAGTGATGGAAGGGATAATAGAATCGAGTTGAGCCGAGGAAGGAGATCATGTGAGAAGGAGACAGAGTACTTAAGGGCTCAATGAATGTGATGTGTCATGAAATAATGATAGGCATGTGTCATCCATCACTCTATGCAACCTTACTTGCAACTTGATATCTTGATATTAAAAACTAGAATTTCATTTCTTTCGGTGTATCAGAAATTGGTGTTGTTTTTTACAACACATTTGGGTTATTTATTTGAAAACCACCGAGGTTCTCATGGTTTTTTGAAGCAACGACATATTTTGATAGAAATATAAATTATAAATGATATTTAATATTTTTATTTTAGTGTATTTGTGCTTCTATATAATGGAATTCAAAGGCACTAATTATATGGAATGCATTGGGGCTTTCAAAACTACATTTTTGTATTTCTTGTGCCTCTATGTCCAAATTCCCTGAGACATTAATTACTACAAATTCACTGAGGTGTTAGTTACTAGTAACACACTAGGGCATTGGCAATTAGTAATGCACAGGGATGTTATTGTGGTGGTTCCTTGGTAATATCTATATTGTTTAAAATATTAATTATTTTATTAAATAAAAAAAAACACCATCTATTATGCTCATTGCATTCTTATATGTGCCCCAAGGGGCTCAAGATTTTTGGAAGCACCATAATATTCTATATAAATATATATCAAAATTGATATTTTAGTAATTGTGTTTTAGTAGAAATTGATATCGTTGTGATGATTTAATGAGGCAAAAGGCTACTCACATATTTTAGAAGCACTCACATATTTTGTAAGATACATAGATATATATATATATATATATATATATATATATATATAATTGTTGTTATATAAATACACACCATGGCACTAATTACATGGAATGTATTGGGGCTTCAAAACCTATATTTTTATATTTTGGTGTTTATATGTCGAGACACCACAGGGCATCAACTAATTGTAATGCATCTGGGAATTATTTACTAA
Organism: Pinus albicaulis; assembly: GCA_034641835.2. NCBI lineage: Eukaryota > Viridiplantae > Streptophyta > Pinopsida > Pinales > Pinaceae > Pinus > Pinus albicaulis. Next base: position 1,469,539,466 of record CM076575.1, read on the forward strand.
TAATGCATTTGTAACTATTTACGAGTAATGCATTCTGGATTTAGTTAATTGTAATGCACCAGATTTTTATTATGGTGGTGTCTTGGTAATGTCTATATTTTTTTTTTATTAAATAGTAAAAAAAATTATTATGTTCGGTGCATTATTATTATGCTTCGTGAGGTGCTCTATATTTTTAAAGAACCAAAATATTATATGTAAATGCATGTTAAAAATTATAGTTTAGTATGTTTATAGTAGTAAATTGATAAATATTTGGAAATTTTTGTGAGGGAGGGGGGATCAGTAATTGTGTCTTTTCAATTAATCAATTCAACTTAATTTCCTTTTTCAAATATTTCCTTTTGTGGTTGGTGGCTTATGTTTATGGTCAAATTTTAATTGTTTCTTTTGAAGTTACCAAAGAGACATTTGCATATATAAATAAAATTCAGAAGAATTCACACAAGTGAGACATTCAACATACAACACATTAAGGAACCAAATATAAGTGAAAATTCATAAAGGGAGAAAACCATGATTTTTTTGCTAAAGTGGCGTGAAGGAAAGCTCCTACTCCATTATTACATCAAAGTTTTTGTAGTCTCCAACCTTCCGAAGGTTTCTACCTCAATTATTCTGCAAGCTTTAGCTTGCAAGGAAGCTCCAACTCCCACAAAATTTTCTACAGAATACAACCCACATGAGGATCCTACCTCAACAGGCTACGACCTGTTATTTATCAAGCTACAACTTGAAATGAGATTACAATCCCATAATCAAATTACAAATTATATTTTCTAGTTATTCAGTCCTTATCCTCATTCTGCAATTAGTATCTATCCTCTTTTCTGTTACTTATCCTCTATGCTTCTCTTCTTCAAGTATGCCCCACTTCCTCTTTCTCTTTCTATTTTCTCCTTACCAGGATTCACAAGAACTCTCTCATACAAATTTTCAATTCACAAAACTTAATTCACATTCAACAATACATATTTTATAATCATGTATCACGAATTGTTTGCATTTTGTAGAGGAATTCAAAATGAGGAGTTATCTCTTGGTATTATAGGACTATTTGCATCTCACCTCTTCTTTTTTAGTTGAGTCTCAAATTAAGACAAATTTTCTTTGTACTTGTTTCCACATCCAAATAATCACGGCCAAGCATTAATTATTGAATAAGATAAGGCTTTGATATAAAAACATTTTGTAACACAAGTTGGTTGAAGATAGGGTGTGTTACTATCTAGGGTAACATAGTCTACATACTAGATGACATGTGTTATAACTATGTTTCTTGAGAGAAACATGCATGTTACTATTATAAAAAGGCCAAAAATAAAAATGATTTTGTACAACTGATTTTGTTTGATAAAAGTAATATGTTCTTCATCCTTTGTTCTCTAGTTCTTATGTTCCATATATTCATATTTTTTAAGGATAAACATCAAATAAATCATCAATAGACAAGCAACAATTCCTTTTCACATCACGTCACTTTAGTCAACCATTATACATCAAGCAATCAAATCAACCATTATACTTCAAACAATCAAAACTAGCAATCAACCTTCCAACATTAACAAAAACTCATTAACATTACTCATGACCATGATCATTTGACATGAATGCCAACATTGACAATGTTTCCCCCCTTTGGCATTGATTACAACACTATGCTCATTGTGCTCCTAGTGCTACTCCCCTTTATTTCCTGAGAATCATTATAGGAATTTTGAGATATAAAATGGGCCTCCCAAGGTAATTATAAAATAATAGAGGGAATAATAAAATAATATTAGATTACATCATCAAAGTTTAGAGGGAAAAAAATGAAAAAACTACTTTTTTCAATTCTTATTTTCAACCATATCTCCCTATGGGTTTACTCAAATTTCGAGTGGGAACACTCTTTGGATGAAAATTTTGGTTCCTCATCCAAGGAGTGCCCATGTTGCATAATTTAAATGGACCTTGCTACATGAAAAATTAGAAATACATGAAAAACATGATTGCAATCATGTTTTTGATGTATTTATCATTTTTCATGTAGTAGGATCCATTGAAAGTATGCAACACGGGTACTCCTTGGATGAGGAATTAAATTTTTCATCCAATGATTATTACTGCTTGAAATTTGAGTAAAAACATAGGGATATAAGTTGAAAATACAAGTTGAAAAAGAAGTTTTATTATTTTATTATTTTTTAATATTTTTAATTTTGTACCTAAAAAATGGTGAATCATCCCCCATGGTTGGCATCATCATCTTGAATATTGGTTCTTATAAATTTTATTTTGGTTGTACATTTTTCTTAGGAGGCCCATTTTATACCTTAAAAGTTCTCTAAAGTATTTTACTTATTTCTCTTGCCAACAACTCCCCCTTTGACATCAATGACAAGGGGTTTTTCCAAAACCTCTATTATCAGATCATTGAGGTATTTTTGAAAATCAACAAATATTCAATCATCACCATCAACATTCAAACATTATTCAAGTATCATTCCACACATCTAATTTTGTGATGAATTTTAAAGTGATTAGTTTTTTGTGAGTGTATTTATAATTTTATTAAAAAGATTTGCAAGGATCATTATCAAAATTATTTCAAATATTCATACTCACTACAACTTTGCGCCCTTGTTGTTTGATATAAAATGTATTAACAAAATAATTGTTGATACCATTCCACTATTTCCATTTAATTAATTCATTTAGTATACTATTCTAGGCCCTGTTGCTACTATATGAGAATACCAATGTATTCATGTTCTTTAGTGCTATAAGGGAATAGTTTTTTTTTTTTCATTGATAACTAAATTTGCTTCAAGTAGGGACATTGACACTAAAGGCAGAATTTGACTTGATTTGTCATACCACAAAAATATTCATATTATGAGCTATGTTCATTGATCCACGATTGTTAATGTGAAGAAAGATATCTACTCCATATATTTTGTGTTAAATAACTTCAACTAGTCTTCAAAATTTGAAGTGATTCTTGAACTTTAAATAAGTATGAGTTCATATCATACTCTATTTTTTATACTAGAACAACTACACATTTGAGAATTTCTCTTTTGGAACAATCAATCATTTTTCATATTGCATTAACAAGGTGAATTCATCACATACTATGATTCTAAGTATTTCCATGACATTCTTCAGATGTCCTTAACGATTTAACCGTATGATTTTTCTTTCCTCAATGCATAAGCTATTTGGTATCCATGTAGTTCCAATGCATAGCTTTTACAGTCCCAATGTCCTACAATGACCTATCCTGACATACCTATGGTAAATCACAATGTTTCATGTCCATTACATCTATTTGATTATTACTTAGTCAAAAATGTGTTACTCTCCCTACCTGGCATGCCACATTTCAGATTCTCTTTGTGTCCATTTGATAACCAAAGTAACACTCTGTTATTTTATGCCACAACACCCCTATAATCTTTGTTGTATCTATCACCTTTGTTACCTATGTCACTTCTTTGTTCCTTTGTTCCTATGATCGTTACACTTATTTAAATTACCTTTCATTTATGCATTAGTAACTCTCCTTTCCAATTAGATTCATTTCAATAATATTACAAATAATTATTATCTTGGTCGCTTGAGTCTCTTTAGATCATTGTTTTCTTGGTTAAGTATTTATCTTGTCTTTTTCTCTTGGGTATAGCATGTGATCAAATCATACAATGTGGACCAATCCTTGATCTCTAGAGTTAGATTCATTTTCATCTGCAAATTTTATGGTGTCCCCTTTTTCTAGAGATATGTTGTCTTCCTCTGTTAATACTCCTTTGCACATGATATGATGTCCTCCTCTGAAAATAAAATGTTATAAATTTCTAGGCTCCTCACTTTCAGTGGTATATACTTGATCCAAGTGGATATTGGTGGCCACCCACCTATTCCACTTGGACCCCCACTATTGTTTCTTTCATTTTTTCAGTTTCCATAATTGTAGCACAATTTACTATTTTTGGCATTTTTTGGGTCCAGAACTTTCAGAGCCATTTTGAGGCCCTAAATGACGTTTTTTGGGCATGAAACCTCTGAAGAATATCAGTCTTCGAGACTCTATATTCATTGTTAGTAGTTGTATTCCTCGGATAAATATTTCTAATGATATATCATGTGCATCAAACAGAGATAGTATACCAAAGTTACGACCTTGAGAAATTGATGTACCAATTTACCCCGACGGGGCCCATAGTCTGTGTTTCATCTCCTAGGGTTAGGTTTTTGGATGTTTAGGGTTTTCCATTATTTCTCAATAATATATAGGCCTTCGAGCCTCATTGTAACAAAGAGAGTTCAGGGGCCTGAAGCCACCACATCTCTTCTTAGAGATAAGCTACCAGCGCCCTATCTAGTTTATTTCCATTTTGTGTGTAAACAAATTTTAGTCTTTGAATTAATGAAATGAAGTGTTATTTCCACTGCATCTTTGTATTTATGGTTATATGTGTATTCTGTTGGGTTCCTGCATAAATTCAGATCAATATTGGTGAGACTTCTACATTGAAGTTTATCTTTGCATTAGTCTTTAACTATAATGTCTCTACACCGACTTTCTTTCGTCATGCACTAGTTTTATTTTTCCTTTTCTCGTTTGACTCTGAATGTTATGCTTCATTGATGGTTGGTTTTTGTAAGAGGTTTATAAGTTTGCATTTAACTCGACATTAAATCATTTATTTGAAATTTTGGCACTAGAATTGTTACATTGGATATTGATTGATCTCTTCGTTGATATATGTGTTCAGTATTTAGTGGACCTATGCATTGTTTCAATGTTCTCTATCTAGAACAATCTTCTTTATCTACTTGAGTGCTTGTTCACACTAGAATATATTAGACTTATTGTTGAGAATTATGCATGAATTTTTAGCATTATGGTGTGCATGGTTCCAACTAGCTGATGTTGGAAATGGTTCATGATGGAAACTAGCTCATGTTGGCATTGGTGTCAACCCTATGTAGACAAGTCGATGCATTGATGCCATTCTTGTAGCATGGTTACAACTAGTTGTGTTGACATTGATATGGCTATGTTGGTATTCATTTCAACATTATGATGTTAACCTTAATGATTAGATGATGGAAGTGATGTGGTATGTGGTTAATGGTTCCTCATTCGCTAGTGGTTTTCATGACCTAGTGCAGGAGCCTAGTGTAGGATGCCTACCTAGTGTATGAACTAGAGGATGACTTGTTGCAGCAATGTGTTGGCCTTATGATGATGATGGAGATGTGTTATACTATGTTGCAAGTCTGTAAAAATATGTTGGAACTTGTGTAGGTGTTTGTGGAGAGTAGAGGACTGGTTTGCAGGCTTTTCAACCCTTTTCCGTTGGAATTTTAGGTCAACTTGGTAGTGACACTTGGAAAACTTGTTTTATCCACTTACAGATGTGTTACTAGGCTTAACAGTGGTTTGGATGCATGTACACGAGGTTATGAAGGTGACCAAACTTGTGGAAATGTTTCATAGCTGAAGTTTTATGTTTTTCATTATCCTCTGCCCCAATTGTACCCATGCAAGCTTATGCATGCGGTTGAAAGGCTCCAACCACATGGAGACAAGCCTGTGCATGTAGTTGCAACCTAGATCAGCTAGATTTGTGCATGTAGTTGAACTTGCCAAAATATTCTCTAGATTCCTCATGAAGATCAAATGTATTTCATCATGGAAATTTCCATAGGCTTCTAGATTAATTGAAAAAGGTTAGGAATAGTTTGAAAAATTCCTCCAATGATGTGAACACCTTTAGTTCCCAAGTAGTGATGATAATGGCTTGATTTCGACAAATTTGTGCACTCTTGATCCCAGTCCAAAAGACAAATTCACCGTACATGTTTTATATTCTTCACTTTGAAGTCGTGTGATGGTTGGTTTTAGAGTTAGAGTGAGTTAGCGAAGGCTGCATAGAGAAAATATGCTTCATACCTACTTGAGAGCATAGATGCTTTATTTTATGTGTTCTAATGGAAGTAGAAAGAGAAGATATATTTGCTAAAGCATTGTTTTGATTTAGAAAATCAGATACTAGATCAAAGAGTAGAGAATTGTAGCAGAGGTGTTGGTAGAGATGGAGTGCTTGGTATAGCTCCATATTTGAGACTCTCGCTTTTGTTTTGTAGTTTCTACTAGTGCATTTGGCACATAGCCATCGTGTTTTATGTTACTGATTTTCTTATGCATTAATCATATTTTGGAGTGAGGGTTTGATGTGGAGACTGAGTATGCTCTATGTTAATGTTCTTGGTTGATTATGTTATTCAGAGTTGATGCATACATTGTGGCCACCATTTTTATTGAGTGGAGAGAAAATTATTTTGGCGATTTTATTTATTTTTTGATGATGTATTGTTGTTGGAGATCATATTGCAGAGTTGAATTGAGTTGAGAAGAAATTCCTGGATACAGTAAGAAAATAAATGAAACTAGGTCTGCATAGAGTAGAGAAGTAGTGATTTTATGGGTGTGGAGCTGTGATTATGAATTTTCGTCGAAAGGAATAGTTTCTCCATCCAATGGTAGTTGGATATTCCAATCACAGTTGGGTGAGGATCTTTGATCGTGGTAGATTTCAGAGGATGGTAGTCCGCAATATGTGTGAGAACATAGTATTTTGAGCTTATTAGTAGAATTGAGTCTCCTGGTTGATTTGTGTTGGAATATTGTATATGAGGTCAAGTCTCCTAGTTGATGAGAGTAAGAAAAAAACTATGTAAAAGACATATTTTTCTTACTAGAAGATTCAGGGAACTACAACAATGGCAGGGGTGGTTTTTTCCCTGGTGAAGCGTTCTCCACCAGATATCTTGTGTCTCTTGTGTGGATGTGTTTTTCATGTGTTGTTTATTGTTTCTCTCATTTTATTTCGATTTAGTTTCTTACATGGTTTATGTTAATGTTATGGATTATATGATATGTTTGTTGGTTAATGGTGCATGATTCAGTAGAGAAGTTTAAAATGGTAAAAAATTATAATAAGATACACTACTGCTTCCTAAACCAAGTAGTGCTCAAAGGTTTCCAACAGGAATATCACACAGTAATAGGGTCATAATGAATTGATGTTATTCTCATATCTTTGTGAGTTAATTGTGACTCTTCATTTTATGATCAACATATTTATCATAAAGTTGATTTCTTGTGCTCAACTTCTTGAATGTTTCTTTTGTATTGAAATTAAATTTTCTATCAAACAGTACTTTCTTCATCCTTCTTTTATGTTATTCAATAACACCCGATTATTTGTGTATAGATGCCTCAGAAAATAATGGGGATCGTTTTTATTTTTTAAGTTATAACAATAAAACACTTTATTTCTTATAAGTTAGGAATATGGTATTTGAAGGATTAGGTCATATCCCATTGGCTGAAGGACTTAAGCGGGAAATCACTATAAATGCCCTCATTGCACATTGCATATCGCATATGCAACAAGCAGCACATAAAATTCCCCACTCAAAAGTTGTGATGCGATATAGCCAAAGGTATAAAAGGTGCAAATGCTTTCAAAGTTAAAGAAAATCAATAACAAAGGAAAAGGCACCCCGACAAGCATTATTTCATAAGAACTGGTGGTGGGACCCGCTCACTGCCATGCCATCCATCGCAAATTGAAAATCCCAATTCCCTTTAGTACCATCTACCATGCCCACTTCCAAAAATCTCGATGCGATATATCGCATCGCACTTCTGCCAAACTTCATCACATTTCTGCTATCCCTCAATACACACACAATCATCGATTTTGTGATTGTGATATGGATATTGCATCATAAAAATCCCATCGCACTTATCCTTCCAACATTATGATAGCTTTATACCTCGATAAAGAATTTAAAGGATTATTTAAAGGGTAAAACCTTGATCACATATCGGCAAAATAAATGCATTGCATGTTTTAAAGTCATGATCCAAAACAAAGTTGTGATGCAAGATTTTAATTAAATGCCAAGTGTCTAATTCAGACACATGAACCCACATTTCTCATAATTACTCATCCATAATGGTATGATGGTCTCGAGCCTCCATAGTGATTTGATGGCCTATTATTTAATGTTTCAAATGTTTTCACGTGTAAACTATATTCTCCATCATTTCAAGTTTTATTGCTAAATTGATCCTGCATCATTATTATTGTTATTCATTCCCTATTTTCTTACTATAGTGTAGTCCTAAAAAAAAAATTCTTCTAAGATTTTGAAGGCTACAAAGAAGACAAAGAAACCCATGGATCCTCCAAACCCAGCACCCACCACTTCAAAATTAACAAATATGTCGTCATTGTTCTCTGACACAACATGCGCTCTAGAAAGTGGTTCTCCCTCATGGGAATCCACATCTTTCAAAAAAATTATGAGTGAAGTCGCCAACTCATTCCTCCACAAAATTATTGCTTGCCCAAAGATTCTTCCATATATTGATATGGTCAAATGGGTAATTGACAATCTGAACATCAGTGATAGGACATTTCTAACCTCAAGAGATACAGTGAATAGGGTATTTTAAGGTAGAGGATTTTAAGAAAATGTATCATATATCTGACCCATAGAAGTTATATGATAATATTTTCCTTGGGAAGTTTTCAAAGGTAATCTGATCACGGGTCGAGTACTACTCTAACCATCGTGTATGGTATTAAGATATTTTAATTGACTATGGATTATACAAGCTTAAATGAGCATGTTATTCCACATCAACATAATTAAATGAACTACACATAATCAAGAAGCACAAAACACTAAAATAGAGACAACCAATTGGTAACGAAGTTCACCGCTCCATCTCTCTGGGGCTACATCTCAGGATATGCTTCAATTGGAATGTAGATCCTCCATATTTCTTTGTCAAAGTAAGCTTTATTACATTCAAGCTCTTTGGCCGAGCATTAGCCAAGAACTATGGCTCTCAATGGTTAATTATTCTCTCCTCCCTTCTCCCCCATCATGGTTTACATAAGGAATATATATAGTTTTCCTCACCCACTCTCCAACAAAGAGTGTTAATTACAAGACCCACAATTGGAGGGCCTAACTACAAGGAAGGAAAAAAAGAGGCCATGAAAGTAGGACCTCCAAATATCTCAAGCCCATAATTGAGAAAAGTCTCAAAACCACCTAAAGACTTTCCAACCATGCCCTTGATTCTCTCAACCTATACTTGAGCAAAAATAGAGAATTGGTGTGAGGTGGTTTCTCACATAAAACCAATTTCCCTAATGACATAAAAGAATAATGTGAGACAAATTTCTCTTACAATTACTAATTTATATCAATAATGCATGGGTTTTTTTTTTTTTTAATGCATAAGCATAATTTCACCCACTCAAATACTTGTCACCGACTTCAAATCAACATGGCACCAAGCTCTTTTCATGTGCGAAGGTTCTTCCGAATCACACCTCCCCACAAAGAAAATTTTGGTCTCCAAAAGTATCAGCTTCAATCAACTCAACTGTATGAAAATGTATTTGAAAGGCACACTCCATCATGAATCCTTCACTTGATGTACTTCAGAATCGAAACATAATGCAAACACCTGCAATTGCTGCAATGCAAATGCTTGAAAAGGCGCATCCCTTCAAGATTCCTTCACCGCGGTCCTTTAGAATCAGAATGAAAAAGCCCACATCTGCCTAAAGCTGCAACCTATAGTTGATCATACCTATGTACAACACTTGCCAAGAGTTCATTGTTCAATTTTACATGCCAAAATGGCTTAGGAAATCACCTCATTCAACTTGATTACAAAGAATCCAACAAGGCTTAATGCGCAAAAATACTCCTCTCACTCTCCTTCACATAAGAGTGGCTAAAAAATCCTTTTACAATGCTTTATAATCAGCTTTACATCATGAATTTTATGGTGGAAACTATGGCCTCTTACTTGGCAATTGAAAAGTAATTTAATGTGCCAAATATGTGCATAAAGGGAAAAAATACAAATTGTTCAAAAACCCCTTTTAACATGTGCATGCCCCATATCATTCAAATGCATTAATGGTGAAAAGAAAACAAATCCCCCCATTACAAAAATGTGCATTATGAAAAATATGCTTTGGGAAGGAAAAAAAACCCTCACGATGCCTTCACGGATGCATATTCATGAACGATATTTTCTTTCGCATTAGCACTCTGCTTCCGTCCACTCACCAAGCTCTATACCAATTTATGATAAAGATTGTTTCTGCCTAATCTCTATATCAAAAGAAAAGTGGCCAACTTTCAAAGTCACCCTCGATGGTAAATATGGAATTTCCACTCTTAGTTCCTTCCCTCCGAGTTAGCTGATTAGAACTTTTCAATGAAGATGTCGTCTGTTTACCACGGCTCTCTAATCACAAATTCATAATGAATTTGCCGTCTGTTTACCATGGCTCTCTAAGTTGTCGTCTGTCGGTTAAAAAAATATATGCATAAGTAAAAAATATGGGTTTAAAATAAAAGACTATGGGTCTTTAATAACACCACTAATACCAAGGAGAAGAAGCATCTTTGTCAACGCGGTGTGCCAGCTCACGATACCTTCTCTGATCAAGAAAATGGCATAAGTATTTACACCATGGAATATAGTAGCAGTTTCTAATCCTAAAAGCATGCCATCTTCAACGCAGATTGCAGGGAAATTACATGGTGCAATCCAATGTATGTCATCCCACATTCACGACATATGTGCCAAGATTCATACACAAGTCCTCCCCTCAGCATTAAATTCTTATTCTTCCACGCACGGGCTCAAACGCCACAATTTCATTGAGGTCATGATAGGTATCGGCCTCCCATTTTTTTCTGTTGCACACAATTTCAAATAGCGACTACGACTTCTTAGTCTTTTCGAGTTGAATACAATCTCAGGACGCTCCTCACTTTCTTTTCCATGAGGTAGACTGAATAGATGCCCACACAAAACTAACCAATCTTGTTCACATTTGCATTAGATTTTAAAGCCTCCAAACTCAGAGTGTGATGAATCGTTACCCTCCGGCCTATCTGCATGTCACCAAACACGCTTCACCAGAGAAGGCGAGAGCCATGTAAGAATTAAACAAGATCCTCTTCATTTTCTAGGGATCATTGCTCGCATGCTCCTTTACCACAGGTCACATTCTCAGCATACCAACATTGTTAGCAGTCATTACTATGCTTGTTTCACCATCTGCTGACATCATGCCGATAGGAAGGTCCATCTCCAGTCCAATATGTTCGAGGAGTTTGAACCCATCCATGTCAGGCATGTACACATCACTGATAAAGGCTATCGTTGGAGTGCCTGAAGGCACTCAAGGATCGAGTCCCACCCAGTAGCACCGACACTGGATTGATGCCCCAGGTGACCCATCCATTCAGGGTATTCGTCCAGGCCATGAAATCCATTCGGATGGATGCATTTCCAGGCTCGTATGTCCAGGTGAAATTGGTGCCCAGCTACTGCAGCACCTTGCAGCGTCTGAACACCCTGTTGCTGGTGAAGGAGATGGTGCATATTTTCTATGCCCATGATGGGAGCCAAACATTTTAGAGAAAAATGAGACACTCTTTCTCTCTCGAAGCATGGATAACGTCGTCGTTGCTCGAGAACATGTTGCTGATATAATTGCCAACAACAATATTGACTGGTAACACTTCACGGAACAAGTAACTAATTTACATGCTTCAAAAATGGAATTTGTGAGCTTATTGACAGATACAACATGATCCAGATCACGAGTGCTGATTATGACACCCAATTCTTCACCATGGCATACAAGCGTGGGAATACTATGGGAATAACGTGTCACAACTCTCATTTTTTGGTTCTTCTGAATGGCCACCGCAACTGAAGCCAGAAGTTCATCTTTGGTGGAAGGATACGCAACTGATAGTCTCTGAAGAATAACGGATCCATGAACCTGCCCCCAGACCAATATTATTCTTCTCGCATAAGCATCCACAGGTGAATATTTTGCGGGAGAGTTGGTGGAATTGCTCCACGATTTCATCACCAGAATGCCGATTTTGTGGCACCAAATCTGGCACGCCCATTTTAGGTTGTGGTTAGCAAATTTTTCTGTCTCTTGATGCTGGGAAATAACGTTGCTGGACAAAATGGCACAGGAGGTCTGCCACTGAGTTAAAGTAACATTGCTCGACTATTGCAGGTGCTCCAATCCTGAGCTCATCGTATACACGGCTTCAATGTTGACGGCCCCTTTTTCCTCATTTTAATTCTCAATCCATCTTGACACAGATGGGAACCCAAAAAAAATTCAATTCTCTCATGTATGGCATGACTTCTTCAGAGAGTTCCCATTGTGGTAAATTCTTTGACTCTAGAGGAGTCTTGATCTCCCAGTTGCCTCCTCCCCATTTTGGGTCTTTTGGAACCATACTTTCAACTACAAAATTTGCAAATATTTCTTGTATTCTGATGCAACTTCTCCAGTGCTTTGCAGGAAGAGGTAAGGAGCCAAGATGGCAAGAAAGTCAGGCAATCTCCTCTTTTGCACATTAGCACTAGAAAGTAAGAATAATGCTGCAACTCTAGTGAATGCTTCTGCAAGAAGTGGTATAATGAGTCTTGGGCGTCCCAACTCACCACCAGTTTTTGTACGACCGGGATAGGTGCCTCGTGGAGCTACAGCGTCAAAGTGCTTTAAAGATGGACTCGCTTAACTTGAACAAAACCAAATTTTAGAAGCAATGTCATTTATGGATGAAGATTTCTTAGCATTGGAAAAATATCAGTCACTAGGAGTTGACATCATAGCTGAAGCCTCGATTTGTGCACAGTACAAGATTGATGTCTTACTACTTCAGGAAATTTCTTGTCTACAGCAGGTGCAAGGGCCTAGTGCAAAATATTCTAAGCCCGGGTTGTTGTACATTTCCTAGAGTAATTTTTGATGCCCTCTTGTCTATAACACATTAAATAGGTGATTTTTCACTTCGACAGTTGATGTAGGTGGTGATATATCCATATGCCTTGCTTGTTGCAAATAATTCATTGCCCATTATTTCTTGTTTTGACAAGACTTCAGGTCACAATAAATTTTCCATCCGGAGGTTGTTTCACGCAATTAAAGCATTGTCTGATTCCTCTTGTTGATCCCTTCGTGATGGTGTTGTTATTTTTTTATTCCAATTTAAAAATATTTTTAGCATTTTCCATCAAAAGAGGGATACCTACCCCATAAACCTCAAAATTTTTCAAAAGAGCATAAATATCACTTGCAGAAACATCATGAACTACTTACCAAACCATATCCAAGCACTTTCTTCTCGTAATTGTGCTTTTTGAATGGTGGATGGAGCCTCCTTCTTCACGAGCTCTTTCACCATATGTCTGCTTGACTTGTGGCGAATTTTAGGGTGCAACTTCCATCACTTCTTCTCCCAATGGTCACTAACTTTACAGAAACTGCATAAATTATGTTGTTTCCCATTCAACTGTGTCTTCATGATAGGAGGATTTATAAGGTTCTCATTCTTCTTTGTCTCCATTCTTGTGGGCACATCCATGTGACAATTAATTGTAGAAGAAGGTTATGTGTTATGCATGCAATTCGAAATTGATGTATGATCGGGTTAATCTTCATTGAATAAGTGATTTATTCAGCTAATTTATACACATCTGTCTTATTAACCCACTCTTTCTTTGTATGATGCCTAACTACATCATGGTTAGAAGATCTATAGAAGCGATCATTTCCCTTATATGTAAAAGAAGAATTTGAATGAATGTCATACCTTCTTGACTTGTCCTTGAACTGATGAGGAGTAGGTCGCTTGATTCCATTATTGGAATTAGGTGATGAAGAGATGGCTTTTTCTTCAACAACCTTCAAGCATTCTCCTTTCTCTTCTTGTCCGTAACTCAATCCTGCAAATGGTTGTCTTAGTACAACCTCCAATGGTTGGGTGACTCCTTGGCCATTTATGCCAAGTCCACCTCCTCTATACCCCATCTTCGTGAGGATTTTCATGCCAACATTAGTTTCATATTGAGAGATAACAGAACATGAAGTAACATCATATACCTCGGTTTGAGATGCAGCCTCCATCATCTCAACCTTCTGCAATTTATACAATATCTCCTCTTTGGCTCGTAGCATCTCCTAAAGCTCCTACTTATCGAGCAATAATCTTCTCAATTCTGCATTTTTGGCTTGAAGGCTTTCATTTATCTCGTGCAACTCTTGCAGTCTTTTAGCGTGCTTCGCTCCTTTCCCCATCTTGCAAAGCAGTGACTTGCTTTTATACCACTTGATCTAATCACAGGTCGAGTACTACTCTGACCATCGTGTATGATATTAAGATATTTTATTTGACTATGGCTTATACAGGCTTAAATGAGCATGTTAGTCCACATAGACATAATTAAATGAAATGAACATAATCAAGAAGCACAAAACACATAAAACATAGACAACAAATTGGTAACAGATTTCACCCCTCCATCTATCTGGGGCTACATCTTCGGACCTACTTCAATTGGAATGCAGATCCTCCATAGTCCTTCATCAAAGTAAGCTTTCTCACATTCAAGCTCTCTGACCGAGAATTAGCCAAGCAATATGGATCTCAATGGCTAAGTATTCTATCCTCTCTTCGCCCCCCTCATGGCTTACATAAGGAATATATATAGTTTTCCTCACTCACTCTCCAACAAAGAGCATTAACTACAAGACCTACAATTGTAGGCCCTAACTACAAGGAAGGAAAAACAAATTCCACGAAAGTAGGACCTCCAACTATCTCAGGCCCATAATTGGGAAAAGTCTCAAAAGCACCTAAATAATTTCCAACCATGCCCTTGATTCTCTCAACCTATACTTGCGAAAAAATAGAGAATTGGTGTGAGGTGGTTTCTCACATAAAACTAATTTCCCTAATTACATTAATGAATAATGTGAGACAAATTTCTCTCACAATTATTAATTTATATCCATAATGCATGGGTTTTTTTTAAATGCATAAGCATAATTTCACCCACTTAAATAATTGTCACCAACTTCAAATCAACATGGCACCAAGATCTTTTCATGTGTGAAGGTCCTTCCAGATCAAAAGTAGAATAAGTTGCAGCCATACCCAATAAGACAATGGAGGCAAAACCCTAACAAGCACAAACATGACTATAAGGGTATGTATTTGGTATCTTCTCTCATTGGTGCCTATTGTTACGTTGCCACTATGATGTGTAGGCTTTTTGGTTCTCCTAATATAAATAAATTATAAATTGAATGGGTCCCTCTCATGGAGGTTGTATCAGATTCATACATTCTGGATTAGGGAACCATTCTTTCCAATAATATTACCTCACAAATCCTATCCTATAAAAATAATCGTATAGTCACCTCTAAGACAGTTCCCCCATTTTTTTATGAGTTCTTATATCATGGACATGGTATGTTTTACTTCATATTTCCTAAACGTGGGATGAAATGTACCATTCAAGACCCTACCCCTCTCCATATTTACCATAGTATCCTCTGGGAATCCAAGTATGAGCCTCATTTCTATAGAATTTTCCATGGAGTCATTTTACCACTTCACCAAGTTGTTTTTGGTGATAAAGCCCTAATATTATCAAAGGAAGCCCGAGATGATTTCACTTCCATAGTAAAATGGTATGGGGAAGAAATATTTATGTATGTCATAATTTATGGAAGTCTTTCTAAACCCCATGTCCTCCCACTATATGTACCAGACAAGCTCCTAGCAAGGGAAATTTCTTATCAAACAGTTGGAAATGGGTTAGCCAAAGCTTTGAAAGAAGATAAAAAATCTCCATGGCCTTCTTTGCCTATCCACTGTGGTGTTTATGGTTTAGATAAATTCAAACATCCTGGGTTGGAAATAAAAAAGATTCAATACTTAAAGCTATCTACTATTCTCGACATACAGTTTGGTCCTAATAAAATAGCCCAAAACTATACTACTCAAGTAAAGATCAGAAAATTCATTCATGAAAATGGCAACTATGATGATTTGTTCGAATCCGCTGAGACCTATTTACAGGTTGGAAAGCTATCATCAATGCATCTAAACTCTGAACAACTTTCCCAGTTTAAAGAATATAGGAAAAAAAGGTTGGAGAGTATTCCTCTCGACATCTTAAATGTGTCTCAACCTATTTCACAGAAAGAACAAAAAATGAAACAACCTCCCAAGGATAATGAGGTCCTATAGGGAAAAAAGGAAGTTAAATCAACTGAAGAACATACTAGCAATCCATTTTTCAATAGTAAATTGGATAAATTCTGGAATAATCTTGACAAGCAACTTAAAGGACAACAAGAGGAGAAAATCATTGATCTTGAAGAGACAATCAGCACACCTCAATACAAAAGTCAAAGCCTGCTCACTTTTGGGGCTTATGATAAGGTAGTTAATATAGATGAAGTTGAATTCATCGTGGCCTTCCCTTCATCTGAGATTGTTCTAAACATAGAAGAAATTCCTCCTCTCGACATCTTTTATAGTCCCATACATCGGGCTATAATGAGTAGATAGAGAAAGAGAAGGAGAGTTGATCAAACACAAGCATTAGTCCCTAGTGACATACCCATGGAATTAGTGTGGAAAGATCCACAAACTAATCCATGTGAAGATCTAACAAGGTTAACACATTTTTCAGGTACTTATACATCTACCACAATTGATAAGGCATCAGAAGTCCAACAACTAGTCAAAGAGAAGGATGAAATAATCCTACAATTGGAACAAGAAATGTTAGCAGAGAAAAAAAGTATTAATCATCAATTATATTCAGAAGTGTCACAACTTCAACAAAGCTTAGATCAATTGAAGCTACAACATCAATCTGACATCAATGTCAAAGATGATCAAATTCACCAACTACAATTCACAATGGAAAAATTGAAGGATAACCCAAAGATAGATGACTTCAAGAAGGAAGATTTGGAACTCAACACCTTGTTGGCTCAAAAAAAATTAGTATTTTGTCAAAAGATGACAATCATCAATGATCTGTGCAATAAAAGTGATTCAATGATGAATCAATCAACCGACCTAAGGAAAAACTTCAATGACATTGATGAAAAATTACTGAATACATCACTTGGCAAGGTAGTGCAGAGGGCCAAAAGGAAAATCTTCCCAGAATTGAGGATTCAAAAAAGGAAATCCTATTTACTGATTGGGACATACAGCTGAAACAGGCAGAGAGAGCAATATTCAGAGCTAGGGATGTGGCTAAAAAAATTGTTGAAACTATCAACAATAATATATTTTGCACCAATATAATCCAATAATTTCCACTTGGTTCTCTTCCTAATGTCAACTATGTGATGAAAAAGTGGCGAGAAATGTCAAAGGCAAAGGATGAAAACATCAGGAAGTTAGCAATGCTTGACTGGGAAAAGTATTGGCAATACTTGGTGAAGCCACACAGACAATGGTTGATGTTGTGTTGCTTAACTGACAACTCATCCCATATGTTTCCTCCACTATCAGATGCAATTTACACTGGACAGTTGCACATCCGACCAGCTCAACCCCTTGATTTACAACCAATGTTAGATATTCATCAACTCAAGCAATGAATGGGAAAGGACACAACATCGCACTCTTGAGCTAGTCATAGAACAAACTCTATTTATGTCTTATTTTCACTTATTTTAAGGAGAGTAAACCTCCCCAGTACTTTGTGTATTTTCTATTTTTATACTTTTAGTATTTACTATATAAACCGTTTCATGTCTACAAAGAAAAGGTCCTATAATTTTGTAAATAAGGCTTTGAGATGTTGCACTTTTGTACTCTTGAAATCATCTGAACAGAAAGACCGGACCAAAGAAAATTTCTTCCATGAGCAGAGTTAAGATATACATGGTACTTATATCTTTATATTGATATTCTATTTTATGTAATTGATAGTCATACTTATTTTATATTGTTTGTTTTATATTTGTCTTTTTAATACAATTGAGCATTAATTCACTATTGAACATGCAAAGATTGTTATCTTTCAATATATATATATACAAGACATGCAGCTATTTAATGAAATATGAGCTTAGTCAATTACTTGATTAACTATTTAATCAAATTAATTACCTTTAAACATTTTTCACTTCTGTAAGTATTTCATAATCTTCATTCTCATATGCTTAAGATAATCTTTCAAGATTGCATATAAAGAAACATAATTAATCTTGGGAAATAGATAGGTATATATATACTTTTTTAACTCATTATCACTCCCATTATCAAGTTACATTCAGTTATAAATACCCACATCCATTCAATTATACTATATTGGGAAACTAATCCCATTATCCCTAGTTGGATCTGCTATTACAAATGGAAAAGTAATGTTTTTAAAGTTCCCGATCGGGTGGTTATCCCCCAATGTTTGTTGCAACAATTTTCGAGGCATCAAATTTTTTGGCGTTCTAATCATAAATCAAAAGGCCATTAAAATATTTAATCTCCCTCCAAATCCCCTACAAATTCAAGGTCGCATTCAAAATATCCTCCCTTAAGGTCTGAAGTTGTTCAAACATCTCCCAAATCTCCTAGTGCATTTCTTGAGGTAATTCCACCATATTACATTCCAGAATAACTTGAAGTTCAGACCTTGAATAAAAATTTAGAAGATATTTGTATTTCAAGACAAAATCATGTACAATATGAAACTTCTAAAGAAAGTGTAACCTCAACTTTTCAAGGTACTGGTGTATTGACTCGTTCTCAAAGTGAAAAACTTGGAATAACTCCCTTCGAGTTTCCACTTCATTCTCACTGAAGGAAGACTTCTACATAAAAAAATCAATCATCTGCTACTGAGATTATATCATATTCTCCTCCATAAACTCCAAGATTCATTCCTCCTTCATTTCCTTCTTCCCAACCAATCTTTTCATCTATTCATATCTATTCACCCCAATCAACTAGTGTTTCCTCAATAAGTACTATTTCAACGGTTATTTCTTTTACCACGAAATCAACCTCTAGAACTACTACAAAATCTTCCAATCCTACAGGTCATATAATGGAAAATATACCATGGACTAATCCAGGATTTGTTCAATTAGCAAGACCTCTTCATGATTTACCAAAGCACCCAAAAAAGTAGTTGCCCAAGTACAATTCTGACGATGGACTCCCTGCTAAGGAACACCTCCATAATTTCATGCTTTCTATGAACCTCAATTTAGTATCTAAAGAATATTGTATATTTAGGTAATTCCCTTATACTTTCCAAGGATCAATAGGATCGTGGTAATTTTCGCTACCATCAGGCATTATAACTAGTTCAGACATATTTGAAGAGAAATTTTTAACCAAATTTGGTGATTATCACACTATTGTTACCCTTATAAATGATCTTTATAATCTCAAAGCTAATTTAGGAGAAAAGATAAAAGACTTAATTCCAGGTTTAATAAATTTTTAAACAAAATCAAAACTATATCAAAGTCTGGTGTTGATGTACAGATTGAATGGTACATATCCTCTCTTCCTTCTGATATTGCAATTTTTGTAGATAGATCCAACAAAGAAACTTTAGTTGAGAACATTAAGGAAGCACTGACATTTCAAAAGAGAATACTTGCATTATAAAAGAAGACTTCCCAGGAAGAAAGGAAAAGGAAGGTAACATTTAAGGAAGAATCAAAAAGAAAAACTCCTAAAGATCCTTTCGATCTTGAAGGGTTGCAAAGGAAAGGCCCTTACATTTATGTCAAAAGAGATGGTAAAAACAAAAAAGTAGGTAGTTGAGCCTTCTTCTAAGAAACCTTTTAGATATTTCAAGAAAGCTAAAACATCTAATCATCAACCACCTAATATTATATCCAACATTGAATCTGATCAGGACGAGAGCGAATATGAAACAATATTATATGTTGAATAATCTCAGATGAGGAAATTGTCGAAGTACATGGATTATGGGATTTCATACTCCCTACATCCGATAATGAATATGATCATGAATATTTACCTGTTAGCACTAGAATTCAAGGTCCTATTGATTCATCATGATCAATTTAGAAACATATACCCTCATCCCCTACTGCTAAAGATAAAGTTATCAGTAAAAAATATCCTTCCACATCTTCTCAATAAGTCCCATATTCTTCATATTCTCCCTCTACATTAAACACCTTGGTAGTCTCTGACACTTTTGAATACAATATAGTCTAAGATATGAATAAAATCAAAGCAAACATCTCCCTACATGAGGTAGCTAAATTGAAACTACAGTGGAAGTTTCTACTAAAAGAATTGAATGCAATCCCCGCTTCTCCTCTACCTACTCCTGTTACATCCAAAGCCTCTAAAGGTGTAGGTAAACCTCCTAATGATACATCAAAAAATATGTATTCCTTGGATGCCATTTTAATTGGGGATAAATCCAATTCACATACTCATCCTTTCCTTCTCACTTTTGAAGTTTTCAATAAAATGTGCACAATTTCCTGATAGACTCTAGAGCTTCTTGAAATATAATGCCATATTATGTTTGTATGAATTTAAACATTCTCACCCCAAAAATCGGTTGTTCACATTGTTCAACTTAATAGAACCAAAGTCAAGGTTATAGGAGAAATGAATTCTATCCTCATTAGACTTGCTTCTAATTCAAATTTCCATCAAGTAATTGACATACTAGTTGTTTATATCCTTGACTTTTATGGTTTGATTCTTAGTAGAGATTGGTATGAAAAGCTTCATGGTTAT
This sequence comes from Pinus albicaulis, assembly GCA_034641835.2. NCBI lineage: Eukaryota > Viridiplantae > Streptophyta > Pinopsida > Pinales > Pinaceae > Pinus > Pinus albicaulis. The sequence goes on from CM076575.1 coordinate 1,469,560,169, forward strand.
TTTTCCATAGGTTGGTCTCATATGTGGCTTCCTTACAATGGTAAGCCAAATCAAATTCTAGTTGACCGTGAAAAACTCATGAAATATTCAATAATTGATTTTGAAGATGAAAATAAATCAATGTCGTTTACCAATAACATCCTTAGGAACTACTCTTCTGAATCATTCTTGGGGTAATTTTAATTCACAACAATATCCACTTATAATTAATTCAATTACTTCTCAAATATAAAACTTTTCACAATCAGATTCTTCTAAATGTGTAAATATTGTAGAAAAACCTTTAGTTAAATCTTTACTTTGGACTTTGTATTTTGATGGTTCTAGGGCTAATGATGGTGCAGAAGCAGGTTATATATTAATCAGTCCATAAGGAGAAAAAATGATGCTAGCTTGTAGATTAGAGTTTGAATGCATGAATAATATTGTTGAATATGAGGCACTCGTCCAATGATTGTATAAAGCAGTAGATTTAAATGTCAAATATCTTCAAGTATTTGAACATTCTGAAATTATTGTGAAGCGGGTAAGAAACACCATTCATTGTGTTTCTTCCCATTAAAATAATTATCAATCTCTGGTTCAAACCCTCACTTCTTATTTCTTGGAATTTAACATCTCCCCTATATGAAGACTTCAAAACGCCAATGCTGAACTTCTGGCCAATGTAGCATCTAGACTTATACCATCTGAATATTATAGTCCAGATAGATTTTCCATGGAATTAATTTTTTGACCATCAATCCCAGACAACGTCACCAATTGGCATGTTTTCAATGACGATGAAGACATTTTGACCTTTTTAATATCTAAAGGATCATATGGTAATCAAATAGTTAATGAGGATGAACATGAGACACATTTAAAACAGAAAATTGTAGAAAATGGTTTACCTAAATCTGTGGTTAAACTTGAAGGTATCTATGATTTTAAAGACAGATTTAAGAAGGTTACTAACTCCAAAATTCAAAGTTAAACATTGAGGTTTGAACTAGTAAACCTCGAAAATGATCTCAAACCCTGAAACATCAATCTAGGTCTAGGTCTCTCATCAGATGAGAGATTAGCCTTTGTTCATTTATTCAAAAGATACAAGTGTGTTTTCACTTGTAATTATGAATATCATAGAGCATATGATACCTCCATTATCCAACACACTATCCCAATGATATCCGATGACAAACCTGTACAACCGAAATTGAGGAAAATTCACCCCAATCTTGAAATTCAAATCAAATATGAGTTGAATAAACTCTTTAAAGCTAAAATCATTTTTCTTGTTAGACACTCCAAATGGGTATAAAAATTAGTGCATGTCAGTAATAAAAATGGTGACTTACACATTTTTATAGATTTTAGAAATCTCAGTAAATCTTGTCAAAAGGATAATTTCCCATTACCACCCATGCAACAAATTTTACAATTAGTTGTAAATTCTGAGCTCATGTATTTCCTTGATGGTTTTTTAGGATACAATCAAATCCTTGTTCATCCATATGATAGATTGAAGACTATGTTCAGGACCAAATGGGGGACTTATGCTTATTAGAAAATGCCTTTTAGTCTAATAAACTCAGGGGGGGCACAATGAAAGAGAATCTTTTGATTCAATCAAATAAGCCATTATAAATTCTCCCTCTTTAACTACTCCAAATTTCTCTAATCATTTTATTTTATGTACTTTCGCTTCTGAAACATCATATGTTGTTGTTTTGACACAACTTAACGATCATCAAATTGAGGCACCCATCTCGTTCTTTAGTTCAAATTTTCAAGGTGTTGAACTAAATTACTCTAAGGTGGAGAAACAAGCTTTTGTCCTTTTAAAATCCATAAAGAAATTTAGGCCTTTTCTTCTAAAAACACACACTAAAGTAATAGCCTCATTCCCAGAAGTGAGACAGTTACTTGTGCAAAAAGAATTAGGAGAAAAGAGGGTAAATTGGCTCACATCTGTCCAGGAATATGATATTGATATTAAACCAACTAAAATTTTCATAGGACAAGGATTTTTCATCTTTCTTACCAGAGCTTTCAACATACCAGTTGATGAGGACTCGGGTAGTAATGTACACATATATGAGGTAAGCCTAATTGACACTGAGTCCTAATATGATGATCTTATATTTTACTTAAAAAATGGATATTCTCCCCCTGAACTCAATTATAAAATAAAAAGAGATTTTATTTTAAAAGCCAATCAATATGAGATCATTAATGATGTGTTATTCAGAAAAAAAAATATGACTTTGTATTATTAAGATGCCTTGAAAATTTTGAAGCACAAAAAGTTTTTCAGGAACTCCACGATGGACTAGCTGGTGGACACTTTGAAGTAGATACTACTACACACAAAATCCTGCATGCAGGGTATTAATAGAAAAATATATTCAAGGATACCCATGCATATGTAAGGAAATACAAGACTTGTCAGACTGCAGTAGGAAGATAAAAAAAACTAGCCTTACCTCTTCAACCGGTCAATGTTGAACAACCCTTTGAACAATGGGGACTAGAAATTAGAGGTGAAATTATTCCTGACTCTTCCAAGCAAGATAAATATATCCTTACTGCTACAAACTACTTCCCCAAGTGGGTGGAAGAAATTCCACTAAAAGTATCCAATTCCGATGCCATTATCAAATTCATTGATCAGTTCATTATTACCATGTTTGACATACCAACTGCACTTATGTTCGAAAATGAATCTTATTTTTTAGGTAATAACATGACTGAATTTTCTCTTAAGGGGGCATTTAGACTTTAATACTTTTCTAACTACTATCCCCAAGGGAATGGTTTGGAAGAATCAACCAATAAGAACCTCATAATAATTATTAAAAGAAGTATTGATCAGATCCAAAAGAATTGGCACAAATCTTTAACCTTTGCACTATGGACAGATCGAATAACCCAAAAGGCCTCCATAGGTACTCGTCCCTTCAATCAAGTATATGGGAAAGAGGTTATTATCCCATCAAATCTAGCCCTTCCTTCACTAGCCCTAGTTCAATTCATTGAAGAAACACCTTCCTCTTCTTTGCAACTAAGAATGTCTGAAATACTTAAATTAGAATAAGAAAGGGAAAAATCCAAGCTTATACATGCTCACCATCAACAGATAGTTAAATCTTCTTTTGATGCAAGTTCATTTTCCCAAAAACTTTTTCAATTTGGAGATCATGTCCTTAAATGGGACAAGGCACATGAGGAAAAAGTTAAGAATAATAAATTCCAGAAAAATTGGCTTGTACCATTTCAAATTGTTGAACAAATAGGCCCATCAATTTTCATACTGCAAGATCTACAAGGAAAGAGAGAGTCTCTTCCTGTTAATGGGCTTATTCTGAAAAAAAAAAAAAAATTCTTAGAAGAACATTTATTTTATTGTAAAATATATTTATATTCACATATTTAGGTCTGTAGACAATAATGTTAAATAACATACTTCTGGCTTTTTGTAAACATCTCTAATCATTTTATGATTTTTCACTTTGAAAGTAGAAATTTTAAGAGAAATGACTACAAAATTGAAAAAATTGGATAATTATCATGAAAATGTGAAATATTTTTCCATTGAAGTTGTAAATTCTTTAACCTCAAAACTTCATAAATTATTTTGATCTTATTAGCAGTCAATAAAGATTTTGTTTAACAAAGTAAGGACTATTTTGTAACTCAACATCTTTAACTCTAAATTATCATCCAAAACTCTTAAGGAGTCAATGATTATACCCATCCATTAATTATACTCTTTTTAGAGTGTAATTCAAAAATATATTTAACTTGAAAGATAAGAGGTCTCATCATGAGCCTGCGTACCATTATCATAGGGAAATAATAGGTTGACATTACCACTACTGAATATCAAACCAGGGCAATGGATTATGATTATTTTAACCAAAATACAAAGGGTCTCATCATGAGTGAGCTTGTTCAGATCAATTACAACTAGTGAATGGCATTGTCAGTTGCTGACCACCAAACTAGGACAATGGATTTTTAAGAATAAAATAAAATAAAACATATATATATATATATATATATATATATATGAATTTATCTCTAAGGGTTGCAATCATAAATGGATGGGATATTGGATCATTGATGGTTAAAGGGTAACCCTGTCGAATTCTTGCTGGCAGCAGTGGCTCTATGTATGACAAAATGAGTATATAAAAAGACTAAGTTTCAAAATCCCCCTAATTTATCTTTATAATTGATTAAAGGACCAATATAGATACTTAAATATTTTCAACTATAAAGGTTTTTAAAAGGATTACAATAAGATGAGTATTTATTATTCAGAGTAATTATACTTATCCAAATATTTCGAAAATATTTTTCCTTTCCTTAATCATTTTTATTTATTAAAAGTTTCATAAATTTCATTTTATAAATCAGAGTCGACTGGTTCTTCCAGTGAATCACTAATTGTTTTGCTATTCAACAACCCCCCATTATTTGTGTATATATGCCTAAGAAAATAATGGGGACCCTTTTTTATTTTTAAGTTGGAACAATAAAACACTTTATTTCTTATAGGTTAGGAATATGGTATTTGAAGGATTAGGTCATATCCCATTGGCTAAAGGACTTAAGCAGGAAATCCATATAAATCCCCTCATCACACATCACATATCGCATATCTCATATGCAACAAGCAGCACATAAAATGCTCCACTCAAAAGTTGTGATGCGATATAGCCAAAGGTATAAAACGTGCAAAGGTTTTCAAAATTAAAGAAAAGCAATAACAAAGGAAAAGGCTCCCCGACATGAATTATTTCATAAGAACTACTGGTGGGATCCACTCACTGCCATGTCATCCATTGCAAATCCCAAATCGAAATTCCCTTTAGTGCCATCTACCATGCCCACTTTCAAAACTCCCGATGAAATATATCACATCGCACTTCCTCCAACCTTCATCATATTTACGCTATCCCTCAATACACTCACATAATCATCGATTTTGTAACTGCGATATGGATATCGCATTGAAAAAATCCCATCGCTCTCCCCCCCCCCCCCCCCCCAAAAAAAACGTTTTGATAACTTTATACCCTGGTAAAAAATTTAAAGGATTATTTAAAGGGTAAAATCTTGATCGCATATTGGTGAGATACACACATCACATGTTTTAAAGTCATGCTCCCAAAAAAATTTGCGATATGAGGTTTTAATTAAATGAAAAGTGTCTAAGTCAGGGACGGGAACCGACGTTTCTCATAATTACTCATTTATAATGGTATGATGGTCTTGAGACTCCAAAGTGATTTGATGGCCTATTATTTAATGTTTTAGATGTTTTCGTGTGTAAACTATATTAGCCATCATTTCATGTTTTATTGCTAAATTGTTCTCGCATTGTTAGTATTGTTCTTTATTCCCTGTATTTCTGACTATAGGATAGTCCCGAAAAATAACATTCTTCCGAGATGTCAAAGGCTGCAAAGAATACAAAGAAACCCAGGGCTCCTCCAAACCCAATGCCCCCCACTTCAGAAGTAACAGAGATGCCGCCATTGTTCTCCGAAAAAAAATGCACTCCAGAAAGTGTTTCTTCCTCATTGGAATCCATGTACAATCTATTTCAAGACGAGAAACACATGATAATTAAGAGAGTAGCCACAGATGATGCTATAACATCTTCCGAAACCTTTATCAATGAAGTCGTCAACTCCTTTCTCCACAAAATTGCTTCTTTCCCAAAGATTCTTCCATATACATATATGGTCAAATGGGTGATTTACAATATGAACATCAATGATAGGACATTTCTGACCTCAAGATATATAGTGATAGGGTCTTTTAAGGTATAATATTTGAAGAAAATGTATCATATACCCGACCCAAAGAAGGTATATGACAAGTGTTTCCCTGAGAAGTTTGCAAAGGAGAATAAGCTATAGTTATACCCACTAAGACAATGGAGGCACAACCCTAACAAGCACAAACATGACGATAAGGGTATGTATTCAGTATCTTCTCGCATTGGTCCCTATTGTTACATTGTCACTATGATGTGTAGGATTTTTGCTTCTCCTAATACAAATAAATTCTAAATTGAATGGGTCCCTCTCATGGAGGTTTTATCAGATTCATACATTATGTATTGGGGAATCATTATTTCCAACAATATTTCCTCACAAATCCTAGCCTATAGAAATAATAGTATAGTCACCTCCAGGACAGTTCTCCCATTTTTTATCCATGCAGTGTGTTTTACTTCATAATTCCCAAACATGGGATGGAAATGGACCATTCAAGCCCCTACTCCTATCCATATTTACCATAGTATCCTTTGGGAATCCAAGTATGAGCCTTATTTCTACAGAATTTTCCATGGAGTCATTTTACCACTTCACGAAGCGTTTTTTGGCGATAAAGCCCCAAGATCGTCAAACGAAGCCCAAGATGATTTCACTTCCATAGGAAAATGGTTTGGGGCAGAACTTTTTACATATGTCAGAATTTATGGAAGACTTTCTAAAACCCATGTCCTCCCACTATATGTACCAGACAAGCTCATAGCAAGGGAAATTGTTTATCAAACAGTTGGAAATGGGTAAAACAAAGCTTTCAAAGAAGCTAAAAAATCTCCCTGGCCTTCTTTCCCTATCCACTGTGGTGTTTATGCTCTATATAAATTCAAACATGTTGGATTGGAAATCAATCAGATTCAATACTTAAAGCTATATATTGTTCCCAATAGACAGTTTGATCCTAATAAAATAGCCCAAAACTATATAGCTCAAGGAAAGATCGGGCAATTCATTCATGAAAATGATGACTATGATGATTTGTTTCGAATCTTCTAAGACCTATTTACAGGTTGAAAATCTAGCAGCAATGCGTCTAAACTCTAAAAAAAATTCCCATTTTAAAGAATACAGGAAAAAAGGTTGGAGATAATTCCTCTCGACATCTTAAAGGTGTCTCAACAAATTTCACAGAAAGAATAGAAGCTAAAAAACCTCCCAGGGATACTGAGGTCCTAAAGGGAGAAAAGGAAGTTAAATAAACTAAAGAACATATTATTAATCCATTTTTCAATAGTGAATTGGATAAATTATGGAATCAATTTGACCAACATCTTAAAGGATAACAAGAAGAGGAAATCATTGATCTTGAAGAGATAGTCAACACACCTCAAGACGAAATTTAGAGCCCAATCACTATTGGGGCTTCTGATAAGGTAGTCAACACAGAGGAATTTGAATTCATCCTAACCTTCCCTTCATCTGATATTGTTCTAAAGATAGAAGAAATCCCTCCTCTCGACATCTTTTATAATCCAAAACATCGGCTTGTAATGTGAAAACAGAGAAAGAGAAGGAGAGTTTATCAAAAGCAGACATTAGTCCCTAGTGACATACCCATGGAAGTAGTGTGGAAAGATCCACAAACTGATCCATCTAAATATCTAACAAGGTTGACACAGTTTTCAGGTGCTTATGCATCTCCCACAATTGATAAGGCATCATAAGTCCAACAACTACTCCAAGAGAAGGATGAAAGAATCCTACAATTGGAACAAGAATCATTAGCTGAGAAACAAAGTGTTAATCATAAATTACATACATAAGTGTCACAACTTCAGTAAATCTTAAATCAATTCAAGTTATAGCATTAATTTGACATCAATGTCAAAGATGCTCAAATTCATTAACTACGGTTCATAGTGGAACAATTGAAGGGTAGCCTAAAGATAGATGACTTCAAGAAGGAAGCTTTGGAACTCAACACCTTGTTGGCTCAACAATGAGTAGTATTTTATCAAAAGATGACAATCATCAATGATTTGCGTGATAAAATTTATTCATTGATGAATCAATCAACCAACCTAAGGATGCACTTCGATGAAATTGATGAAAAAATTACTGAATACATCACTTGGCAGGAAAATGAAGAGGGTCGAATGGAAAATATTCTCAGAATTGAGGATTCCAAAAAGGAAATCCTATTTACTCATCGGGACATACAACTAAGACAGGCAGAGAGAGAAATATTCAGTGCAAGGGATGTGGCTAACAAAATTGTTGAATCTATCATCAATAATCTATTTGGCACCAATCTAATCCAAGAATGTCCACCTGGTTCTCTTCCTAATGTCAAATATTTTATGAAATAGTGGCAAGAAATATCAAAGGCAAAGGATGAAAACATCAGAAAGTTAGCAAATCGTGACTTGAAAAAGTACCAACAATACTTGGTGCAACCACACAGTCAATGGTTGATGTTGTGATGCTTAACTAACACCTCATCCCATATGTTGCCTCCACTATCAAATACACTTTACATTAGACAGTTGTGGAAAAGGCCAGATCAACCTACTAAACTACAATTAATGTTATATATTCATGATTTCAAGCAGTGAATGGGAAAGAACACAACATCTCACTCTTCAGCTAGTCATGAAACAAACTCTACTTTTTCCTTATTTTCACTTATTTTAAGGAGAGTTGTTTAAACCTCCTTAGTAATTTATGTATTTTCCATTTTTATACTTTTAGTGTTTACTCTATAAACCCTTTCATGTCTACAAAGAAAGGGTCCTGGAATTTTGTAAAGAAGGCTTTGGGAAGATGCTTTTTTGTATTCTTGCAATCATCTAAATAGAAATACATGACCAAAGACTATTTCTTCCATGAGCAGAGTTAAGATATACATGGTACTTCTATATTTATATTTATGTTTTGTTTTATGTAAATGATAGTCATACTTATTTTATATTGTTTTTTATAGTATATTTTTAATACAATTGAGCATTAATTCACTATTGAACATGCAAAGATGGTTATCTTTCAATATATATACAAGACATGCAGCTATTTAATGTGATATGAGCTTAATAAATTAATTTGATTAAATATTTAATCAAATTAATTAACTTTAAATGTTTTTCACTTCTATAAGTATTTGATAACCTTCGTTCTCATATACTTAAGATAATCTTTCGAGATCGCATATCAAGAAACATAATTAATCCTGGTAAATAAATAGGTATATATATACTTTTTTAACTCATTATCACTCCCATTATCAAGTTACATTCAGCTATAAATACCCGCATCCATTCAATTATACCATATTGGGAAATTGGTCCCATTATCCCGAGTCAGAGCCACTATTCCAAATGGAAAAGGAACGGTTTTTAAGTTCTCGACTGGGTGGTTATCCCCCAATGTTGTTGCAGCGATTTTTTAGGCATCAACACCTTATCATAATAGATTTCTTTTAAAAAAAATAGCGTTGATCATGTAGTATGTGATTATCCTATGCATATATGTATGAAGTTTTAGAGCATTTATAACTTTACTATTGTAGCTATAATTAATATGTTTTGGCTATCATTCACATGAAATTTCATGTTAAAGACACCTTGTGACTAGACATAAAGTGTCTAAAAACTTTGATCAATACTGAGAGAGGGTAAGGGACGGAGGGGGTGAATCAGTAGTGTGATCTATATATAATTTTTTTCCTTTTATTAACTTCACTTAATGAATCACACTTATGATGAACAACAAATCATTAAGCATTATCATATTTATGCATAAATCATAAGCAACAAATAAACTGTATGATCAACATAACCATAAACAAGAACACAATAAATCATCAATACATGGGACACAAGATTTCTCGTGGAAACCTTTCCAGGTGAAAAACCACCCTTGATTTTGATGCTTTTCTATGAATTATATTATGTCAATTAATTGATCTTTTACATAGTGTGTTTACTCCCATCATCATGGAGACTCGACATCATATACATAACGCCAACACCCATCGGCTAGTAGACTCGACACTATTGGATCATCTCGAAATACTGTTTTCTCTATGGATCTCTACACACTACCATCCGGTGAAGGCCACCACAATTAGCCAACCCTCACCCAAATACTATTGGACTATCCAACCACCATTGGATTGAGAAACTTATTCCTTTTGTTGAAGATTCGCTATCACTACTCCACCTCCATGAATTCACTGCTCCTCACCACCATGCAAACCTCCTTTCATGTATTTTCAAACTCGATCCCAAGACACCATGCTCAACTAGAAATCAACTATGCATACATGCTCTAAACAACAATATATCATCATCAAATGAATATAAAAACAAATTCATAAATTATGTGGTATCCAATACAAACTTTGTTGACACAATTCTGAATACTAGATCCTCACAACAATAGGATGTTGTATAGTAAATAACAACACAAGAGACATGGCTATGTGCTACATGCATCAACAGCTCCTACAAAACAAGTGTGAGAGGTGTTAGCACTAGTATTTGCATCCCACCCATACCGCCTTATTTTTCTCTGCTTTCACCTCATCTCCATCATTATCATTGACCTTGCTTCGTTTTTTAACCATTTTTCCAAAGGGTGCCCAAATCATCATTGTTCACAAGCACTAAACCCTAATTTCCTCTCCCACTAAGCTAGGGCTTTCCATGGAAACAAAATATTTGAGCATAGGAGGCATAATTTAGCTCGTATCAGTAAGTATGAGTCCATTCCAACTCATAATATCATGTCTCCTTCATTTTTTAAGAAATAATTCCAAGGGTCAAGTCATTTGCCACTCATAGGGATGATTTTTCTTATAAATATGTTTCTGAAAAAAAAATATGAATTTGAAAAACTTGAGAGAGGTTGTTTTTCATAATAGACAAAGGAAGAAAACCTTCTTCAATTTTTACACAAGTGTCATGTTTTTAGATAAATACCAAAAATACAGGTGCCACAGGAGAGTTTCTACACTTCTGGAGTGACCTTGGGAAAATCTAGTTTTCTCCTAGATGGAGTGTCCAAATGACTTTCTTGATGATCCAAATGATAACTATATAGAGATATATTTCCAATGAACTATCCTGAGCTCAATTTGGAGTTGAGGAAGACCTCCAAATCTTGCCTACAATATCACTCTGCATTTATGCATCCTCATTCACCCCTTTTTGACCAGTCTTGGAAAAATAAACTTTTGACAAGGAAAATAAACTCTGATCAGAAAAAAAAGGTATATTTGGAAATAATACAGGGTAATATTTCCAACGAGATATCCTGGGCCCAATTTGGACACCTGCAACCCAGTCAAAAAAATCCTGCAAGTTGGAGTAAAATGGTGTTGCACGTTTTACAATTGACTAATTTTTTCTAAGTTTTTCTACAAATTTGAATTTTAGGTTGGGGAATCATGTTTATACCTCATGTAGTTGATGATGTGAATGTAATTATCATGTTTTTACTATTACCTAGGGTAAATACATTAGGTTAAAACTTATGATAATGCGTAATGAATCATTTTGTAAAAAGTTAGGGTTGAGTCACTTTTGTTGGAAATACTGAGAGAGGGGGTGAATTAGTATTCCTTTCAATTAGAGAATTAGTTAATCTTTAATTATTATCAGTGTTTGTACAATGATAGCAGTAAACAAAGGAACTCAAATGCACACAATTTTTAAGGTGGAAACCCTCTCTAGCACAAAAACCACCTGAATGTTTTTCTAATAATTCTTTAATATTCAACTCCAATTGAAAATAAAGCTCCAACTTCCTAGAATCTAGAAAAGCATTCTTCTCTAGCTCCCACTGGATGGACGCTCCAACGCCTGAGATTCTTCAGTAGTTAACTGAATGGATGCCCCAACACCCAATGAGCTACAACTCACCCTAGCACCACCCTACCACCCTGAAGTTTTCATAGGCTTGAACCTATTGGTGACTTCATGCACCAGCCTAGCACCACCCTACCACCCTATAGAAGAATAAAATAAGAATGGACTCCTGTATAGGGAAAATGATCCACTTTACAATGATATAGAATGATGTAGAAGAAGAAGACACACTAGACCATAACCCCAACTATGACACAACCACCTAAGAATGATCCTAGACCTCCTAACATTGCCTCTTCAACTCTTGGCAGATAGACACTTGTACAATTTTTACAATGATGCATTTACAATGACTTAGTACAATGATACCTTTACATTGACTGTATGTAGTGCTGCCCACTTGAAGTATTCGTGTGATGAAATTCTTGTTGTTGTTATGCACCTTGATTTCTACTCTTATCATGCTACCCTCTGCAGCACCTTGCTTTGCTTTGTTTCCCTAGAAATTTTGGTCCTTTGCAACCCTTGACAACACATGATCTAGCTTTTTCTTGTCTTCTAGGAGCTCGATATTGAATCTGGTGTATCTCTGTTATTTAAAATCCCCAAAATGTGATTTTTGGTTCTGTAGTATCCTTTGAGTATTATTTCCAATGTGATAGGTCTGACCTAATTTGGATTCTTCAAGGGAGAGTTATTCCCAATCTCTCACAATGACCTAATTATGGACTATTTCAGTAGAGCTAAATTGTACGGTGTCCCATGTGTCATTGTTTCTTCATTCGGCTCTGAAATTGGCACAGAGAAAACTATAGTCCATGCACTATCTATCACTTTTTACAGAATTCCAATCCGATACTTAGAGAGAGAGTTATGAATATTTTCCCAAGGTCACTTCTTTGAGATGAAGTTCAGGAGCCTACAAAAACACTGACTTCCACAGATAAATATCTCCGAAAATATTTTGCACCTTGATCTAAAAATTTTACAAGAGCTTCCCCAGGATTTTGGCTTCCCCTCATAAAAATTTCAGCTTATGAACCTTCGTAGAAACAACGTTAGAATGCAAATTCCACGATGACCTATTTCAGGTAGTGAAATCCCTACATAAGGAGGATATGAGGATCACAATTTATATAAATGCTTAGGTTGAGAGGGGCTTCAACAAGTGAACGTGGGAGGGATTTTAGGAGCTTAAAAATTATTAATTATTGACTTTGCAATGACCCATGCCACAACCCCATGGGGTTTTAGCCCACTAATTTGGGTTACAAACTTCAAACATGAATATCTCTCAAACCATGAAGAAGTACATGGAGTGCCATATATCAACAGAAACATCTAGACAAGTAGAAGCTATAAAAAATATTCTTAACCCAGAATATAGTAATTTTTTAGGTCAAAATTACCATGCAATATCGGGGTATCCCCTGGTGCTGCTTGGGTTGACATCAATGAAAACCACTGATCAACAATCTCGCCCATTGGCATTGATATCAACACTAGTACTCCCCCTGCGATCATGACACCTCTTCCTACAATATTATCTCTCCCTTTGACATCAATGGAAAAGTGTAACTCCCCCTAACACACAATCATCCTGCGGACCTGTACACACTTCCACTCCCCCTTTATATTCTGAATAAGGAAAATCTAATGAGAACTTGGGAGAATCGCAAGCTTCTGGCAAAGATATTCTAATGCTTCACGAGTACTCTTACAATCATCAACACTTCCTGCCCAATATGCATATGTAAAGGCTTGGATAATGAGATTGTTACCCTTGGGATACCACACGCCATATTCTGCTTTTCCCTTTAGATATCGAAGAATTCTTTTGACGACAATAATATGTGATTCTTTTGGTGCTACTTGGAATCTTACTACTTGTCCACTTTCTTGCATAACATCCAGCTAGGAGGTTGTTACATATATAAGACTACCAATCGTAGATCTGTACAACCTTTGATCCACATCCTTAGATGAGTCGTCTATGCTCAATTTGTAACATGTTACCATCGGAGTAAGGATGGGTTTGCAATCTTCCATTTTGAATTTCTTGAGAATTTCCTTGATGTACTTCGCTTGACATATAAATATTCCTTTCTCTTGCTAAGATATTTGAAGCCCTAAGAAGTATGTCAGCTCACCAAGTAAAGACATCTCGAACTCACTTTGCATCTTTGTAGCAAAGTTCTTACTTATTCAATCATCATTGCTACCAAATATTATATCATCCTCTTTAGCTGCTTGTTAAATTTCTTAAAGCCTTTCTTTTCTTTTAAGTTGCCATCACTTATGTTTGGACATTTTGCTATGAAATTCCCAACCTCACCATAGCCGAAACATATCAATGGAAGTTTACCCTTGAATTTTCCCTTACTAATTTTTAGTTTTCTTGTAAAGTAAGCATATTCTCCATCTGAAAGATCTTCTTCATCATCTTCCTTTTATTTTCACTTGTAGGTGCAGGTCTGTGCCGTTGAAGGTTGTTTCTCCTTACTAGTTTTCTTAGATGCAGCCAATGCAGTTTCTATATGCAAAGTACCCTCTTCTTCATCTAGTCTCATTTCATATGCTATGAGAACTCGATGTAATTCCTCTTTGTTGAGTTTGTCCAGATTTGCACTATATTCTAAGATATATACCTTTGGGTTGAATCTCCCTAGTAACGTTCTAAGAATCTTTCGTATAATAGTTTTCTCGTCAACAGGCTCTCCCAATCCTTCCAGAGTGTTGGTTATTTCATAACCCTATTGGAAGTATGCAGCAATGTTGTTATCTTCTTTCATTCTAAGTTGCTCAAATTTTTCTCTGTAGATTTGAAGCTTTGATTCTTTGACATTTGAGTCACCTACATAAATATTTCCAAGCTTTTCCCATACAATTTTGGCGGTTTTACAACCCAACACCTTATGATAATCAGATTCAATAAGTCCACTGATAATAATATTCTTTTCTTTTGCATCATTTACCAAATTCTTCTTACCTTGTTCATCCGCGGTTGATGTAAATCCATTTTTAATAGTGTCCCATACCTCGTAACCTTGCGCCAAGAGATAGACCTCCATTCTTCCTTTCCAAAGTGTATAATTATTTTCATTGAACAAAGGTACACCATTCTTGGTATGCTCTAGACCTCCTTCCAGCTGTTAAACTGCTATTGAAGGAACCAAGCTCTGATACCAATTGTTGGAATACTGAGGGGGGGGTGAATCAGTATTCCTTTCAATTAGAGCATTAGTTAATCTTCAATTATTATCAATGATAGTAGTAAAAAAAGGAACTTAAATGCACACGTTTCTAAGGTGGAAACCCTCTCTAGGAAAAAAACCACATGAATTCTTTTCTAATAATTCTTTAATATTCAACTCCAATTGAAAATAAAGCTCCAACTTCCTAGAATCTAGAAAAGCATTCTTCCCTAGCTCCCACTGGATGGACGCTCCAATGCTCGAGATTCTTCAGTAGTCAACTGAATGGATGGACCAACACCCAATGATCTAAAACTCACCCTAGCACCACCCTACCACCCTGAATTTTTCACAGACTTGAACCTATTGGTGACTTCATGCACCAACCTATCACCACCGTACCACCCTATAGAAGAATAAAATAAGAATGGACTCTCGTACCAGGGAAAATGGTCCACTTTACAATGATATAGAATGATGTAGAAGAATAAGACACACTAGACCATAACCCCAAATATGACACAACCACTTAAGAATGATCCTAGACCTCCCAACACTCCCTCTTCAACTCTTGGCAGATAGACACTTGTACAATTTTTACAATGATGCATTTACAATGACTTAGCATAATGATACCTTTACAGTGATTGTACGCAGTGTTTCCCACTTGAAGTCTTCATGTGATGAACTTCTTGCTGTTGTTCTACACCTTGATTGCTGCTCTTGTCATGCTACCCTCTGTTGCACCTTGCTTTGCTTTGCTGCCCTAGAAAGTCCGGTCCTTTTCAACCCTTGACAACACACGATCTAGCTTTTTCTTGCCTTCTAGGAGCTTGATATTGAATCTGGTGTATCTCTGTTATTTCAAATACCCAATATGTGATTTTCAGTTTTGTAGTATTCCTCTGATTCTTCTTTCCAATGCCACAGGTCTGACCCAATTTGGATTCTTCAAGAAAGAGTTATGCCCAATCTCTCACAATGACCTAATTATGGACTATTTTAGTAGATCAAACTTGTCTAGCATGCCACATATCATTGTTTCTTCATTCGGCTCTGAAATTTATGCAGCAAAAACTACAGTTTATACACTATTTGCCACGTTTTAAAAAATTCCAATCCGATACTCAGAGAGAGAGTTATGAAGATTTTCCCAAGGTCACTTCTTTGATATGAAGTTCAGGAGCCTGCAAAAACACTGACTTCCACAGATCATATCTCCGAAAATATTGTGCACCTTGATCTAAAATTTTACAGCAGCTTCCTCAAGATTTCGACTTTGCCTCATAAAAATTTCAACTTCTGAACCCTCGTATAACAAAATTTAGAGCGCAAATTCCACGATGACCTTTTCAAGTAGCGAAATCCCTACATAAGGAGGATATGAGGATCACAATTTATATAAATGCTTAGGTTGAGAGGGGCTTCAAAAAGTGAATGTGGGAGGGATTTTAGGAGCTTAAATATTATTAATTATTGAATTTTCAATGACCCATGGCACAACCCCATGGGATTTTAGCCCACTAACTGGGGTTACAAACTTCAAACATGAATATCTCTCAAACCGTGAAGAATTACATAGAGTGCCATATATCAACAGAAACATCTCGACAAGTAGAAGCTATAAAAATATCCTTGACCCAGAATATAGTAATTTTTTAGGTCAAAATTACCATGCAATACCGAGGTAGCCCCTGGTGCTGCTTGGGTTGACATCAATGACAACCACTGATCAACAAATTTGACCACCCTACACTCTAGGTTCCAGTTCAGACTTTAGTGGATCAACTCCTCCTCTCATGGATTTGACCCTTGAGTTTGGGAGAGGTTGTTTGAGGCCTATATCATGTAATTTTTGACTCATTTTTAAATAGTTGGAATAGTTGGAATCAGTTTGATTTTGCTTAGTTGATTAAGGAAACTTGTAATCAGTTTTGGCCATTAATACAAGAGGAGTTGCAATTACATTTATGGGATACCTGTGGTATTAAATGTATTTCATTGTTTCTTCTTCAGTGACATTTTTTTGAATGTATTGTTCATTTCCTTTTCATGTCTATGATTATGATCTTTTATAAGTGTGAAATTCAAAATACACGCTAGCCATGCTCTGTTTTGGGTAACTGGTCATAATTTGTTTCATATATTCTTTCTAAGAGAAATACATTCCTTATGTTTCCCTTAGCCTCCTTACATTTTCTAAACCATTCCATAACCATTATCTTCAAGTGATTGGAATTATACCTACCTTGCACCATTCATCCCTGCAACCCTAACTCTATAGTGCTGACCTAGTTTTCCTTGACCCAATTTCATTTTTCGTTGATTTACCGAACCAAAACCAAATCAAAAAAACCCCTTACACTCATTATCTAGCCTAAAACCCAAATTTCTCTTGCCCTCCTAGCTGTGACCCTTTTGGAGAGAGCCCTCTCCGGCTTTATAGGGCTAGATATCAAGTAAAAATCTTGGTTTGTGGTTACCTCTGTTGGGATTCCTTCCTCATCCTTGGGAATCTGGTGGAGTGATAACAAGAGGATCACCAAAATATTCTCCACCAACATACAAATCTCTCCAACTCAAACACTACACCAACAACTATAATTCTAATCTATACTACAACATGATTCAGATATGGGCATTGTTCAATCGTAAACACTCATGGAATTAAGCATCTAGGCTCTTGTTAGGTCCCTATATTACTAGTGTAGTCCCTTATTATGTTAGTGTAGACCCCCTTATTGTTATTTTTGAACCCTTGTAACCCCAATATTTTTATTATTATGCCCTTACATTATTATTGTTAGGTCGGCTAGGATTACATTATGGCCCCACTAGGATTACATTGTGGCCCCATGGACTCCTATATATAGAAAGGAGTTTTTTTCATTTGTATCATCCAAGAATTGTTCATTCATGTAATGTATTGGAGGTTGCCCCCTCGAAGTGGCTTATTTCTAAGGCGTTGATATTTCTTTTCTTCTATTTTTGGAGCTGGTTTCACAACATTGAGGAGACATGTTAGGTCCCTATATTACTAGTGTAGTCCCTTATTATGTTAGTGTAAACCCCCTTATTGTTATTTTTGTACCCCTGTAACCCCCATATTGTTATTATTGTGCCCTTAAATTATTATTGTTAGGTCGGCTAGGATTACATTGTGGCCCCAATAGGATTACATTGTGGCCCCATGGACTCCTATATATAGAAAGAAGGTTTTGTCATTTATATCATCCAAGAATTGTTCATTCATGTAATGTATTGGAGGTTTCCCCCTGGAAGTGGCTTATTTCTAAGGAGTTGATATCTCTTTTCTTCTATTTTGGAGATATTTTCTCAACATTTGATATCAGAGCTTTGGATTCTAGGGTTTCGCTGCTCCAAATAGGCATCGTGAAATTTTCGCTATAATGTTTTTTCTACGAAGGTTCAAAAGCTGAAATTTTTAGAGTGCAAATCCAAAATCCTAAGGAACATCGTCGCAAAATTTCAAATCTTGGTTCGCAATATTTTCGGAGACATTGTATGTGGAAGTTAGGTCTTTTTCAGGCTCCCAAATTTCATCTCAAAGAGGTGATCGTGGGAAACTCTTCATAACGCTCTCTCAGAGCATCGGATTGGAATTTTGTAAAAAGTGGCTGCAAGCACATGGACTTTAGTTTCCTTTCTATCAATTTTAGAGCTGAAGGAGGAAACAGTGATATGTGGCAAGTCGTACAAGTTTGCTCTACTGAACTAGTCCATAATTAGGTCATCGTAGGAGATTGGGCACAACTTTGTCTTCAAGAATCCAAATCAGGTCAGGCCTATGGCATTCGAAAGAAGATTCACAGAGCTACATCAGGGTGGAATTTCAGATATTGAAGATCTTAAATCAAAGAGATAATTTAGTTTCAATATATAGATACTCAAAAGCAAGAAAAAGGTGTATACTTGTTTTTTAAATTGCATAATGTTTTTTTGAAAAAGAAGTTTGAAGTGGTTCCAAGGGCATATTGAAGAATTTTTATCAGTAATGAGTTTTATAATGCCTCCAAAAAATAATTACATACCCATTAAGCCCTCAGAAAACTATACTATCACGCATGAAGAGGAAGAATTGTAGTATGAGATAACAAAATTATGGTACCAAGTGCAACAAATTTTGATCTTACGAAGAGAAACTGAAGATGACATAGATGGTTTAAAAGCATAAATGGAGGCTAAGTTGGATTGTTTGAAGGATCAAATAAAATCTATTATGGATGATAAATTAGTGGAATATCACATCGAGCATCAACAACAAGTTCTCCAACTCTCAAAGGATAACCTAACTTTGGTGCAAAATGAAATGAAACAACCAGAAGATCAACATCATATCAAAATAAGTTCTGAAGTAGTCACAGAAACAAGAACTCGACAAGTACAATCAATTTCAGATCATCTCAGCAAGTGGAAGAACTTTCCTGTAGAAGATTCCACATGGGAGGATGAGAATTTTATACAGAAGCATCAAGAAATAATCAAGTGTTGAGGACAACACTTGTTTGAAGGAGACGGGCATGTTAGGCCCCTATATTACTACTGTAGTCCCTTATTATGTTAGTGTAGAACCCCTTATTGTTATTGTTGTACCCCTCTAACCCCCATATTGTTATTATTGTGCCCTTACATTATTATTGTTAGGTTGGATAGGATTACATTATGGCCCCATGGACTCCTATATATAGAAAGGAGGTTTTTCCATTTGTATCATCTAAGAATTTTTCATTCATGTAATGTATTGGAGGTTTCTGTAATGTTCCAAATGGAGAAAATGGGCTCAGTAGGGAATATCTTAGGATATTCCACTATGGAATCACAGCAATATGGAATTGCACCAATAAATCTAAACCAGAGATAGACTGGTAGGGCATTTACCGGATGCAACACCTTCACAAGGAAGGGTGAAATCCAAAGGCTTCCTGGCTCGTTCCAGACTCTGTCTATAGAAGATTGGTGAAACACAGAAAGTGTGGTAATGACACACTCCTATTAGATTTTTTTTCTCTTAGGAACCTTAGATATTCAGATCTAAACAATGGATCCAAAAGAGAAGCAAAAACCAAGTAAGGAAGAAGCAGGAAATTCCACTCTCAGGAAAATCTGCAATAGGCTCAAGGAGGACGTTGTATAAGCAAGCCAGTGTAAAAATAATGTAGACCAAGGCTGGGTTCCCTTATTTTAGGATGTGTGGGACCTCCATGCAGATTTTTAGCAAAAATAAATGAGTTTAGATGGCTTAAACAGATCTCCCACAATCAACACTAGCTGAAAATCAGCTAAAGGAGAGAGTTGGGTTAATAGAGAAACCCTCCTTCAGGAATTGCGCATTTTCTGCTGGGAGTCACTGGAAATCAGAAATTAAACTCATATTATAGTATGGCAGCAAGAAATCAGATCCATAATTAAGTTCCTTTGCAAAAGCACTGAATTTACATGAAGCAAGAGCAAGAATCCTTCAGAAATTGTAGCAATAACACATGGAAAAGCTGTAGAAAGACTTGACAGCATCCTATATGAGGAGCTTCAGTTGTTGTAGGTTAAAACTAAGATCTACAACTGATAAATATCTGAAACATCAGATCCATACCAAATCTGGAAACTACTCAGCCTTCTTAACATGATCCCCTTGGGGTTTTATCAAAATAATGCATAACAATTTGTAGATCTAGCTTTTAAGACATTGAACTGCAGAAAAATTCAAAGATTTCTGAATATGGCTTTCATTACATAACATATCATATTTTAACATGAATATATCAGCAAGCTACTTTAAAAATCTCAAAGGGAGAGGCAAGCCTCAATCACCAGAGAGCAAGTACAATAAGAAATCTAGACAACATCGAAGCATGTACATGAAGATAACGCAGTATATGGAAGAGACTGCGCAGTAGCTGGAATGAACTAATACAAAAAATGATGATTACAGATCTGAAAGTGAAATGAGAGTAAGATTCTCTTCCAGGTGGTCACAAGACACCCTCCCTGAGAGAAATCTCCTCTAAGTAACTAGATCTTGCAGATCTCGTTTCCCCACTTGCTGCAACTCACAAACAGCTACAAAACCCTCAAGAGGACCAGCACTGCTATAGAGATGTAGGTTGGCCATAATGCCGAATAGTGGAGATATTCATCACAATCCCATCCAAAGAGCTACTCCATGGAAGGATAGAGGATTCCTAAATAGGAAATCCTCTTCCCTTACGCTAAACAACCAAGAGACTTGAGTTGCTACAGCAACTTCTCAAAATTCTTCAACAACCTTTACTTTCTGCCTCTCCTTATATTTATAACATGAGGGCTTTCCAAAACCCTAAACCATCTTCTTCAACTTATCCCCTTTCACACATGTGATCCTCTTCTAGAAGTACGTTGTGATTGATGGATAAGCTTCCCTCCAAACTGCGTTGTAGGTGGGGCCAAGTTGACCCATGCAAATGAATTTTCCCTTTTCACACTTAGGGGTGTTTAATATAATAGCCCAGATCTGTCCCCTTTCACATTGGGCATGTATTTATTCTTAACTTAGGAGTTTAATAAACCTCCTTCACATACTTTTATTCATGAATAAAGAAAACTAAAGTTAAAATGCAATGTTCCCATTAGCTGCAAAAATTGGGAACATTACAGTCTCCCCCGACAAAATGTTGCTTGCCCTCAAGCAACTCTTATTGTATATGCAAACCATCCATTCCCTCCAAATGGCATCCTCATAAGGAAGTCTTATTCCATTTTTTGCAATAAGTTATGTATGTTTGGTTCCAAATTTGTCTTCTACCAATGCATGAGGTGACTTCCAACTGTGAGGTTAGATGTCCTCTTCTTATCATGAAGTACAAGATGACAAATACATGATGTCCAACATCATCACAAACACATGTGAGACATAAAGTAAGGTAGCTCATGCCATAAAGGAAGAGCTTCATCATGCAGAACATCCCTCCATCCCATGTTTGTGAACTTGAATAAGCATTGCCATGCCTCCACTCTTAGCTCTATTGGCCTTGTTGGATCCAAACTTCATCATTTCAACGTTATGAAAATAAGAAGGGAAGGATTAATATGGGTAAAAAAAAGATGTCAAGCCATATTCTCCAAAAATCAACCACCTAAGCAAGGCCCTTTGCTACCATCCTCCATCTCCTCCATGTAAGATGGACAAGCCATGCTTCCCAAAAGCTGATGTGCATGCCCTTCTCTACTGCAAGTTATCTTTGATACATAAGGGATGAGCCAGAAAATTATGAGTCATGGGGTGGTCACCATACTAATTCAAAAGCACCAAAGCAACAAGGGATCTTGTTTCCCTCTTTCCTCCTCATGTGCATCATGAAATCAAACCATTCTAATGGACATATGATATGTCACATCAGCCCAACACAAATTACCATCATCAATGCACATCTTGAGATGATCATGCCAAATTTCTCACCATGCAAAACAAATAGACATAGGAGATGTCATGTGGTGGCCATACCTTCTCAAGTGAAACAAAATTGTACATACCTTCTCTTGCTGCAACATAACATTGAAATCCAAGGCATGATTCAGAAAATAATGAGCTATTGGGTAGCAAACATACTCACCCAAAAGCACCCATAGCAACAAGGACTTTGCAGCCTTCTTGCCTCATCAACATGTGGATATTGGAGCAACAACACAATGATGAACATGTAAAATTCCTCATCGACATAGTACAAGCAAGCTCCTCATATCACATCATGTGGGAGTCATTCCTCCTCCCAAGCCAAATTTCATGCATGAAATACACCTCCAACAGAAATGCATGTGGACATATGAGACATACTTCAAGCATAGGTGAATACATGGACATAAGATTTAACTTGTGATGTCCAATTCTCCTTCTAAAAATCACATCATCCATGCTTCCTCTTCATATGATCTACTAATGATGTACCAAGCATGAGATAAGAGAATGAGAATCCTTGGGTAGAGATCATGCTTACCCCAAGGCAACCAGCGCTGCCATGCCTCCTTATACATTTCATAATTTCTCTTCAAGGCATAGATCAGAAAAATAGGTGCCTTTGGAGAGTGATAGGAGTCTCCCAAGGGCAACCAGTGTAACCAAGCTTGTTGGTCCATATATGTCTACAAGTGATCATGGGACCCCTTGCTCACCATCCTCATCCACTCACTCAAATATGGAAGTTGAGTGATGTGTTGCAAAATCATGGCATTCTCCGTTTGTAGAATACCATCTCCTTGAACCCACTAAAGAACTTTGCATCTCATGGAATACTGAAATGCATCTTTGTTGAGATCTCTTAGTGAGACCTTCCTCTCATGTATGATCTTCCAAAACCAGTGAAGCTTTGGATCTACAGCTATACCTTCAGCAAGCTCCAAGAATGATGAAGCCTCTTTGTCACAGCCACTATGTGACAGCGCTGTGATATACCTTTGCTTCAAATCAGCACTTTGATCTAACCCTTGGCTATGCGTAGATCTTGAAATAATATGTGCTTAAATCTTTTGCATACCTTGGATCAACTGATATGTGGGAACCTCTTGACAGAACACAAGAGTTCCTCCATCCGGATCAATGATGCCTCCGACTGCTGGTAAGAATGATGGCCTCCTTTCTTCAAGTATACCAACGCTGGAATCTTTCTTCTTCTCCTCATGCATCTCCTAATTCATGCATGGGACCCCATATGTTAAGAACCTAAGACTAACTTGCAAATATGCAAGTGCCTCTTCTCTAGATGCAAGCTTCTTAGCAGCAGATAGTGAAAATGGAAATCTGTTGCCCAAAGTGACAAGATTGACATTCTCCTTTGTTTCCATGGGATATGTCTCTTTGTAGCTCTTATTTTTCCTCTTCTCTTAAAACCCCTTGAGATTGTCTTCAATACTCTTCAATGCTTAAAAAGAAGAAGAAATGAGATCTCTTCTTCAGTCATTCTCTCTGCCTTGTGATAACAGGAAGTGTATAGTTCTTCCTCTTCATCTTGAAACCCTTTAGGAGTTTCTTTGCATCTCTTTCCTTCATTGCTATACCCTTGACCTTCTTTCAAATAAAGTGGGCATAGTGGATCTATGAGGAGATCTAGGATCCTCTGTTCTTCTAATTTGCTGATAGGAAGTGCTACGACTTCCTTCTGCTTCTTGAAATCTCATGCAGCTCTTACTGCAACTTGCTTCTTCTCGAAACCCTCTAGGAGTCTCGGTGCTTCTTCTTTCTCTCTTCTGATTGACCTCTTCGGAGAGACCATTCCTAGATCTGGAAAATTATGAGAATAATCTCATCTACTCCATCAACTGTTCTCTGCTTCTGCTCTTTGATTCACTGGTAGCTTGATCTCATAGGCGGAGCCAGAGATCATGCTCTGATACCACTGTAATGTTCCAGATGGGGAAAATGGGCTCAGTAGGGAATATATTAGGATATTCCACTATGGAATCACAACAATATGGAATTTCACCAATAAATATAAACCAGAGATAGACTGGTAGGGAATTTACCGGATGCATCACCTTCACAAGGAAGGGTGAAATCCAGTGGCTTCCTGGCCCGTTCCAGACTCTGTCTATAGAAGATTGGTGAAACACAGCAAGTGTGGTAATGAAAAAATCCTCTTATATTTTTCTGCTCTTAGGAACCTTATAGCTTCAGATCTAAACAATGAATCCAAAAAAGAAGCAAAAACCAAACAAGGAAGAAGCGGGAAATTCCACTCTCAGGGTAGTCTGCAATAGACTCAAGGAGGACATTGTATAAGCAAGACAGTGTAAAAATAACGCAGACCAAGGATGGGTTCCCTTATTTTAGGATGTGTGGGACCTCCATGCAGAGTTTTAGAAAAAATAAATGATTTTATAGGGCTTAAACATATCTCCCACAATCAACACTAGCTGAAAATCAGCTAAAGGAGAGAGATGGGTTAATAAAGAAACCCTCCTTCAAGAATTGTGCAGTTTCTGCTGGGAGTCACTGGAAATAAAACATTAAACTCATATTATAGTATGGCAGTAAGAAATCAGATCCAAAATGAAGTTCCTTTGTAGAAGCACTGAATTTACATGAAGCAAGAGCAAGAATCCTTCAGAAATTGTAGCAATAACAGATTGAAAAGTTGCAGAAAGACTTGACAGCGTCCTATATGAGGAGCTTCAGTTGTTGTAGGTTAAAACTCAAATCTAAAACTGATAATTAGCTGAAACATCAGATCCATACCAAATCTGGAAACTACTCAACCTTCTTAACAATATCCCCTTGGGGTTTTATCAAAATAATGCATAACAATTTGTAGATCTAGCTTTTAAGACACTGAACTGCAAAAATATTCAGAGATTTCTGAAGATGGCTTTCATTACATAACATATCAGATCTGAACATGAATAGATCAACAAACTACTTTACAAATCTCAAAAGGAGAGGCAAGCCTCAATCACCAGAGAGAAAGTACAATAAGAAATCTAGACAACATTGAAGCATGTACATGAAAATAATGCAGTATATGGAAGAGACTGCACAGTAGCTGGAATGAACTGATACAACAAATGAAGATTACAGATCTAAAAGTGAAATGAGAGTAATATCCTCTTCCAGGTGGTCACAAGACACCCTCCCTGAGAGAAATCTCCTCTAAATAACTAGATCTTGCAGATCTAGTTCCCCCACTTGCTGCAACTCACAAACAACTGCAAAACCCCCAATGGTACCAGCGCTACTATAGAGATGTAGCTTGGCCATAATTCCGGATAGTGGAGAGATGCATCACAATCCCCTCCAAAGAGCTACTCCATGGAAGGAGAGAGGATTCCTAAACAGGAAATCCTCTTCCCTTAGGCTAAACAGCCAAGAGACTTGAGTTGCTGCAGCAACTTCTCAAAATTCTTCAACAACCTTTACTTGTTGCCTCTCCTTCTATTTCTAACATGAGGGCTTGCCAAAACCCTAAACCATCTTCTTCAACTTATCCCCTTTCACACATGTGATCCTCTTCTAGAAGTATGTTGTGCTTGATGGATAAGCTTCCCTCCAAACTGCACTGTAGGTGGGGCCAAGTTGACCCATGCAAATGAATTTCCCCTTTTCACACTTAGGGGTGTTTAATATAATAGCCCAGATTTGTCCCCTTTCACATTGGGCATGTATTTATTCTTAACTTAGGAGTTTAATAAACCTTCTTCACATAATTTTATTCATGAATAAATCAAACTGAAGTTAAAATGCAATGTTCCCATTAGCTACAAAAATTGGGAACATTACAGTTTCCCCCTCGAAGTGGCTTATTTCTAAGGTGTTGATATCTCTTTTCTTCTATTTTGGAGCTAGTTTCTCAACAACTCTCCAATAGTTTTGAAGCATCAACACACTATTCAACCTTATCTCCACACATACACTCAATCTCTAACACCCTCAACCCTCACATAGCTCCAAGATCAAGTATATAAAACATGTAGGGTGAAATTGAGGTTGGAGCTAGGATCAAAGGTGCAGAAATTGGAACAAATCAATCCAATAAGGTCACTACTGGTGCACTAAATGCATTCACATCATGAGAGGAACTTTTAAAACCATTAGCGACCTTTTTTACTATTGGGGAATTTCCAAGCTAATTTACTTCTACACAATGTGAATAATGCAAAGGAAATATTTTTGAAACCCATAGTTTCTCCCTTAGTATTGTCCTGCATGCAAATTTAGCCTCTTGGAGCTATAATCGCTCCCTTAATCCTGACCTCCAGTGACTATAGGTTTCCAATCACTCCCATAGGCTTATATGCATGAGACTATGGCTAAAAGTGAGGGAAACCATCAATCCTTCATCTCATGACCTCTGCCAACTATTGCATTCTATTCTCCATCCTCTATACATGCCTCCAAGGCTCTAACACCTCTGCAAGTGGATCAAACAAGCCTTCCAAGTGTCACTTCTAAGTTGACCTAGAAGGGCCAACAAACAAGGTTGACAAGTGTGCCAACAAGTCCTCCACTCTCCATAAGACCTATGAACAAGTTGAAACATATATGAATCACATTTAAAACCTCTGTATCACCATCATCAATCCATCACATCACTAAAACAAGTATCCTCATAAGAATAAAAATGAATACCTAATGAAGACCTCATTGACAACTCAACTAGTGTGCCATGAACCATCTCCATCACATGTAGATATTTATAATCAATTGTAGCAACATTAAAAATCATCATGACATGAAAAAACATGCCAACTCCTCCAAGACAAAAATTCTACCATCAAGCTTCATCAATGCCATCAAGTGTGTCATCACTAATAGGATCAATCAACACTGCCAACACAAATCAACACACACCATGATCCATCAATCTGCATCATCATGAGGTGGACATAAGTGCATGACCTATAGAGTTGAAATCAATTCCAACACACTCATATCACTGTCAATGCATCAATGCCATCTAGTAGGTGTTATGAAACCAGCACCAAAAATAGAAGAAAAGAGAGATCAACGCCTTATAATTCAGTCACTTTGAGGGGGAAACCTCCTTTACATTACATAAATGAACGATTCTTGGATGATACAAATGAAAAAACCTTCTTCTATATATAGGAGTCCATGGGGTCACAATATAATCCTAGCAAACCTAAAAATAATAATGTAAGGTCACAATAATAACAATATTGGGGTTACATGGGTACAACAATAAAAATAAGGGGGTTACACTAACAAAAATAAGGGACTATACTAGTAATATAGAGACCTAAAATGCCCCTCTACTTCAAAAAATTGTTGTTCTCAATGCTTGAGTAGCTCTAAATGCTTTTGTATAAAATTCTCATCCTCCAATGTAGAATATTTAGTGGGGTAAGTTCTTCCACTTGATGAGATACTATGAAATTGATTGATTCTGTAGTTGTTGAGCTCTTGTTTCCATGACTGCTTCAGGTTCCAATATGCTTTTTCCTTCCTCATCAAGTTTTGGCAATATTGTTTGAACTAGAATTTTTTCACCTATAACCTTCTTTAATCATGAAACATGGAAAAATGGAAGCACTCGCGAAGAAGTGGGAAGCTCCGACTTGTATGCCATAATACCAATCTTTTGCAACACCTTGTAAGGACCATAGTACTTTGGCGATAATTTATTATCCTTATTATCTTGCTTGAGGGACATTTTTTGTATGGTTGTAGCCATAAAAATACCCAGTCTCCTATATCAAAATTTCTCTCGCTGCGATGTTGATCTGCCTGTTGTTTCATTCGATTTTGTGCCAAATTTAGGTTATCCTTTAAGAGTTGGAGAACTTCTTGTTGATGCTCAATGTGATCTTCCACTGCTTGAACCTTATAATTTTCTCTTAAATATGATGTGATGGACGGTGGATGATATCCATAAAGTGCCATAAATGGGGTCATTTTTGCTGCAATATGGAAGGAAGTCTTATACCACCATTCAGCGAGAGGTAACCACTTGACCCATTGTGTTTTCTTATCAGATACAAAACAATGAATATATCCTTCCAAACATTTATTCACTATCTCAATTTTTCCATCGGATTGAGGATGATAAGATGAGATATGAGCTAGTTGAGTACCCAAACAAGAAAATAATTCGTTCCAAAAATTTCCAGTAAAAATGGGATCTCTATCACTTACAATAATCTTTGGGTTTCCATGTAGCTTTTGAATTGTTTCCATAAATGCAGTAGCCACTATACTTGCTTTAAATGGATGAGATAATGCACAAAAGTGTGCATAATTGGTAATTATATCAACTACCACCATGATGACACTCTTTCCTTTGGAATTAGGTAACTTGTGATAAAATCCATTGAAATATTCTCCCAACATTGACTTGGAATGGATAAAGGTTGTAGAAGACTTGGGGTCTTAATTGTCTCAACTTTATTTTGCTAGAAAACCAAACATTCAGCCACAAAATTTTGAATATCAGATTTAAGTCCATCCCAAAAAAATTATTTCTTCACCCTGTGGTAAGTTTTTAAAAATCCCGAGTGTCCTCCTAAAGGAGAAGTGTGAAATTCCAAAAGAATATTTTGTTTTAGTTGGAATTTCTTACAAATATATAAGCGATATTTGTACCATAAGGAATCATTTTTCCAACTAAATGTATGAGATGTACTTGTATCTTGATGCAACTTTTGAATGAATGTCCACACTTCTTCGTCCTTCTTCCATTCATCCCTTGCTTCGGTATCCAATCCTGTTGGATAATAGAAATGGAAAAAAGCAACGCTTCCACCTCTTTATCCTTTCTTGAGAGTGAATTTGCAACAACAATTAGCTTTCCTTTTTTGTAGATGATTTCAAATTCATAACCCAACATCTTTGGGACCCATTTTTTCTACTCTTCTAATGATAGCCTTTGTTCCAAAAAGTTTTAATACTATCATGATCATTTTTTTACCTTGAAGTGTCTTCCCATTAGGTAAGTTTTCCATTTCTTTAGTGCATGTAGTATTGCCAACATCTCCTTCTCATAAATAGCTTTCTATAAATACTTTCCTTTGATTGGATGACTTTCAAAAGAAATGGGTCTTCCTACTTGCATTATAACAACACCAATTCCATTTCTTGAGGCATCACATTCCACAATAAAGGTTTTTGTGAAGTCTGTCATAGCTAAGACTAGTGTTAGGCACATTGCCTCTTTAAGATGATCAAAGGCCTTAGTGTCTTTAGGAGTCCATGAAAATTCATCTTGATTCAATAATTTTTTTAGATGTGCTTCTATTCTCCTATAATTCTTAACAAACTTGCAATAATACCCTATTAACCTAAGAAATCCTTGCAAATGCTTTATGGTTGTGGGGACTTTCCATCCCTTAATGGCTTTAATTTTGTTAGGATCTACCTTAACACCCTCGTGAGATACAATATGACCCAGATATTCCACCTCTTGTACTCTAAAGAAACATTTGGATGTTTTTTCATATAATTGTTTCTCCTCCAATAGTTTGAGCACCCTGTCAACATGTTAAACATGATCCTTCCAAGACTTATTGTAGATTAATATGTCATAAAAAAATACTAGCACAAATTATCTAAGGAAGGGTTTGAAAATGGAATTCATCAACAATTCATAAATGACAAGAATGGGAAATTTATCTTTAATAGTGATCTTGTTGAGCTCCCTATAATCCATACACATACACCATGATCCATTCTTCTTGTGAACCAATACTACTAGAGCAGAAAAAATAAATTTTACTAGGTTGAATTATACCAGCCTCTAGCATTTCTTTAACCATACCTTCAATATCACTCTTTTGGGCATAAGGATATTTGTAAGGCATGATGTTTGAGGAGCACTTCCTGGAATCAAATGAATATCATGATCATGATCACAAATAGGTGGGAGTCCTTTGGGAGTTTCAAACACTTTGGAATGATTGTTCAATAATTTTTGGAGATTTGGAGAAATAGATGATTTTGATGTTGGAACTTCTAGTGAGCATAATTGTGCAATTACGCCTTGTTGTTCTTTCTTCAAAAGCTTTTTCATGACATTAGAGCTTATTATCTTTCCTGGCTTCCCTGCGATACCCAATAATTTGACTTCCTTTCCTTCCGAGAAAATTTTCTAGAAAAGTTCTTGAAAATTAAAAGCTACCATCCCCAAAGATTGTAACCATTGTATTCCTAGTAAAACGTCATCACCTCCCATTGGAATGGAAAGCATTGGACTATTCAATACATATTCCCCCATGGTTAGCTTGATATTATGTCATTTTCCAAAGCAATTTATATTTCCTCCATCTGCAACCATCACTTGACATTCTGGTGCTAGGTATAGGAAACAATTCAATTCCTTGGCTACTTTACAATGAATAAAATTATGGGTACTACCTGAATCAATCAACACTATTACCTTTTTCTTCTTGATATGTCCTTCTATCTTAAGATTTTGATGAGTGGTAATTCCTACCAATGCATTACACGATATGGTAGGACTCATTTCTTCTTCTTCTAGGGTTGGTTCCTGGTGTATATCCTCTTCTTTTGAAGTTTCTTGTTCATTTTCTTCCTCCTCTTCACTATCTATGCAAAATAATTTATTCTCAGCACACTTATGACCTTTAGTGTATTTGCTAGCACAACTGTAGCAAAACCCTTTTGCTCTTTTTTCTTCCAATTGTTGTGGTGTCAACCTTGTAGTTTGTCAAAGTCTAGGAGTACCAACACTTCCATCTTTATAGATGTGAGTGGTATGCTTCCTTGTCGACATAATTTTACATTCAATTTTTCTTACCAACCTGAATGCCTTCTCCAATGAATCAGGTTCCCAAACGCGAACCTCATGTTGGATGTTATCCTTTAAAGTCCCTATGAAGACATCAATTCTGCATTCCTCTGGGATATTATTTACCCTTATATTCAGTTTTTGGAAGTCCCCAATGTGCTCCACCACTGAACCCTTTTGTTTGAGATTTATCAATTGGATAAAAAAAATGTTGCTCTTTGTATCCTCATAATGTGTTATCATTTCCTCCATAAAAATTGACCAAGTGACAATTTTTTTACGGGAGCAAAGCCATCGATACCATACAAATGTATTTTTTTCTAATTATAAAGTTGCAATGTGCACCTTTTGTGTGTTTTGCACATTATTGAGATCAAATATTGCTCCATCTGTAGTATCCATGTTACGGGATCCTTGCCATCAAACTTCCTCATATCGATCTTTGGAATATGGTGGGTCTTCCATCCCACATTTGAGTTTATGAAATCACGATTAAAATTTATTTTTCTCTCATCATGAGTTTCCTCTACTATATTTTCGCCATTAGGAATCATTTCTTGTATCAACTTTGTCAAACCTTCCTTCAAACCTTCAATTTTTTCTTCCATACCATCCATCTTAGCTTCCATGCCTTTCATCAAACCATACATATTAGCTTCCACACCTTTCTCCAAACCATCCATCTTAGCTTCCACGCCTTTCCTCAAAACTTCCATTTCATTTATTTTTCTCTTTGCGAGAGCGAAATTTGGTGCACTTGCTTTTGTAATTTTGATATATCATGTTTCACTTCTTCATCTTAATAATTCATAGTAGAATATTTTGAGGTATTGATGGGTGTTGAATTCTTTTTAGGGATAATTTTAGAACCCAATACTGATAGCTATGCTTCAATATCCCCTTGTAATAACTTCAAACTGAAATTTCAAACAAGACTTATGCAATATGAAAAAAAAAATTACACACCTTTTGCTTGCTTGTGAGGAGCTCGATATTGAAACTGAATTATCTCTGTGATTTAGGATCTTCAATATCCGAAATTTGGTACTATATTATCCCTCTAAATCTTCTTTCGAATGCCACAGTTCTGACCTTATTTGGATTCTTCAAGACAAAGTTATTCCCAATCTCCCACAATGGCCTAATTATGGACTAGTTCAGTAGAGCACCGTTGTACGGCATGCCACATGTCCATGTTTCCTCTTTCGGCTCTGAAATTGATACATAGAAAACTACGGTCCGTCTAATTTTGGCCACTTTTTACAGAATTCCAATCTGATGCTCAGAGAGAGAGTTATGACAATTTTCCCATAGTCACCTCTTTGGGATGAAATTTGGGAGCCTGAAAAAACCCTAACTACCACAGATCATATCTCCGAAAATATTGTGAACAAAGATCTAAATTTTTACACAATGTTCCTCAGGATTTCAGCTTCAAGTGATAAAAGTTTCAACTTTTGAACCTTTGTAGAAAAAATTTTAGAGAGAAAATTCCATGATGACCTATTTGGAGCATCGAAACCCTAGAATCCAAAGCTCTAATACCAAATGTTATGAAACCAGCTCCAAAAATAGAAGAAAAGAGATATCGATGCCTTATAATTCAGCCACTTCAAGGGGGAAACCTCCTTTACATTACATAAATGTAAAATTCTTTGATAATACAAATGACAAAACCTCCTTCTATATATAGGAGTCCATGGGGTCACAATATAATCCTAGCTGACCTAACAATAATAATGTAAGGGCACAATAATAACAATATTGGGGTTACAGGGATACAACAATAACAATAAGGGAGTTACACTAACAACAATAAGGGACTATACTAGTAATATAGGGACCTAACAATAGGACACCATGTCAAAATCCATCACTCATGACAAGCAACACCATGACCATGACCCTATTGAAATCAATGGCAATACAATAATGGAAACATAAAGAAGAATAATATATAGATTATGCTCCTCTTGGATTGATGTCATTAAATTTTCTTTCTTACAGATTCAATGAACATTAATTTAATACATAAGAAATTCAAAGTATTTTGATGCATAGGTGATACATATTCAAAGTTATTAAAGCTTAAGAATATTGAGGAATTATAATGATGCAAAAAAAAAACTTTGAGCTAGACTCATATTCAAAATGCTTTGACTAGATATGAAAATGTTAAGCTAGATCATATGTATTTTGACCATGCTTATTCACTTTTTCATAAATTTATGAATTATGGAATAAATTTCCGGTATATTTCATGATGAAGATGGCTCAGTTCATATTGCTCCTCTGGCTGTTTCAAAATTTTCACCCTTAAAATAATGCACTATTCTTCTTTTATTCTTTCTACCATTAACCTTCATTTTAATGTTGTTCATATACTTCTTACTATTGTTGTAGAGTCTCTGCCTTAAATAATCCATTCATTTTAATATTCTTTGTAGTCCTTTGAGGCTCCTCTTTGAATTCAAACTAATGAGAAGTGGGAGTAGGGACTATCCCTAATTTTATCCTTAGATATTTGAATGGTTCTCTTTCCAAGGGCTTAGTGAAGATATATAATATCTTCTCTTTAGTAGATATGTATTCTAATTTCACTATTTTCTTAGCCACTTGATCTCTAAGGAAATGATATGTTATAGGGATATGTTTAGTTTTGGGATGTAACACTATATTCTTTGAGATGCTTCTTGCACCGGTATTGTCACACTCTTTAGGAATAGGTTCATTATAAATTACCTTCGTGTCCTATAGAAACTACTTCATCCACAATGCTTTTGCACAACTTGTTACAAATGGTACATATTCGTCTTCTGCAATAGATAGGGATATTGAGGTTTTCTTCTTTCTTATTTAGGCAACCAATGATTCTCCTAAATAGAATGCACCTCCACTCGTACTCTTTCTATCATCTATGTAGTTGGCCTAGTTTACATCTATATACACTTTCAATGAAAACACCTTTCCTTTTGAGTACCTTATTCCATAGCCTATAGTACCTTTAAAATATTTGAATGTCATTTTTTTTCCTAGTAGATGACTTTGTTTTGGTGTTAACTCGTATTGTGCCACCAATTTGACTGTCAACACTATATTTGTTCTAGAAATTGTTAGATACAATAAACTTCATTTTATAGATCTATAAAGCTTCTGATAAACATCAAGTGATTCATCATCTGCACACAAATTCATCCAACATGAGGGTTGAGACAGGTTTACAATCTTAATTTTGTTCTTCAACATATATTCTATATACTTCTCTTAAAAAATAAATATACCTTCTGAATTTTGTAGAATTTGCAGACCCAAGTAAAAAAATAAGTTCCCTGACTATTGACATCTCAAACTCAGATTTCATCTCATCAACGAACCACTATACTATATAATCTTCGTTGCTTCTAAAAATAATATCATCCACATACACGAATACAATTAGGAGTTAATATTCATTGGCCTTTATGTACAAGTTACAATTAGATACACCTCTCTTCAAACCCTAATTTTGAAGGTACTTTTCCCACCTAAAGTACCATGCTTGTGGTGATTTTTAAGTCCATACAAGGCCTTCTTTAACATGCATACATCATTATCATTTTCAGATAATAATAATCCCTCAAGTTGTTCTACATAGACTTCTGCCTCAAGTTCTCCAATAAAAAAAAACATATTTTACATCCATCTTGTACACTTCGAAATTGTATAACAAGAAAAAACAAGAAACATTATGATTTCCTCTAGCATTTCCACTGGAGAAAAATTTTTCTTCATAGTTTATTCCTTCTACCTATGAGTAACATTTACATACCAATCTTGATTTATTTCTAACAATATTCCCTTGTTCATTCAACTTATTTTTTAATACCTATTTTGTACTTATGGTATTCTTTTTTGTTGGCCTAGGTGTTAGTTCCCAGGTCTTATTCTTTCTCATTATGATCTAGTTCCTCGTTCATATCATCTATCTAGTGTTTCTCTTTGCTTGCTTCTGAAACATTATTTGGTTCAATCTTTGACAACATTGCTATTTAGGCTTGATCTATTATTTCTACAAGTTTCCTCCTTGTTTAAACTCCTCCATTTTTATCATCAATAATTTGACTATCAGGGTGATTTTTTTGTACATACCTTGATGTATCTTTTGAATAAGTATATATCTCTTCTGATTCGTCATCATGTACTCCTTCTTCATTGACATGTAGATCTAGAGGATTGATAAGACCTGTGCTTTTGTGTTTGCTGGGAAACTCTTCATCAACTTTCACATCTATACAATCAACAATCTTATGCATCCTTTTATGGTAGAACCTGTATCCTTTACTTTTTGTTGAGTATCCCAAAAATATTCCTTCATCTGATATAGCATCAAAATTTTCTAAATTTTCATCATTTTTTTTATATATCACTTACTTTCGAACAATTTAAAATGTTTTATAGATGTTGGATTACTTTGTCACAATTCATATGGTGTCTTATCACAATTTGATCTGAGATGGGCCTTATTCAAAATATGAATTGCTATGTGTATTGCTTCTACCCAATAGATTTGAGGAATGTCTCTCTCTTGTAGAAAAAATATATTTTATATACTTTATCTTGCACCCTATTTAATTTTCCGCTAATTCCTTGAAGACATTAAAGTTCTCAAATGCTTCTGACTTGTTTCTTAAGAATGCTACCCATTTCAATCTAGAATAGTCATCAATTATGAGCATCAAAATATCTCTCCTCCTAGTGCTTCTGCTTTGGAAAGATCAGACAAATCCGTATGTACTAATTGCAGAGGCTTGCTAGTAGATAATTGATATTTTGTCTTAAACAAAATTTCAGTTTGTTTTCCCATTTGGGAAGATTTTAAGATAGAATTTTGAGGTTCTATTATCTCAGGAAAATCTCTTACTAGTCTATTTTTTTTAAGTCTGATGATATGATCAAAATTTAGATGTCATAATCTCTTGCGCCACAACAAAGACTATTCATGTTTTCCCATGTAACATTATTCATTATATTCCTTAAATATATATACATTATTTTATGTTCAAAATCCTTTAGCCAATACCTTCCTTGTTATTTTTTACCTGATCCCACAATCTTGAAATCTGAAGAGAGAATCAAAGCCTATGTCACATATCTAACTAACACTTAACAAATTATGTCTCAATGCTTCAACAAACAATACATCTTGAGCCTTTCCTCTACCATTATTTAAACTGATTGTACCCTTTCCTTTAATTCTTCTTGCAGCATCATTTATGAATGTCACAATCCCTATTTTATTTTCATCTAAATATAAGAAATTTCTTTTGTCCCCAGTCATATATCTAGAAAAACCATTGTCCACATACCATTGACTATTATGAGTTTGAGCATACAAAACTAGGCCACACTTATTTTCTTTCTTTTCTTTCTCTTTAAACTTATTTTATTCTTTCTTGTATGGACATTTTGAGGAATAATTTCCAGCTATTCCACAATTAAAAAATTTGAATTCCACAATTACATGTACCTTTCCTCAATCTTCTGAAAAAAATTGCTTCTTCTTTGTCAGATTCTAGGTTACAGCTATGCAGGCCAAGTGTAGTTGCAGGAAAGGGTGTGTGTTATTTGTAGTGAATATTTCTAGTAACAAAGGTAAGGAAGTTGAGGATGCATATTTTCTAAGGTAAAAAGTTCTGCAACAATTTTAGGATGTATTTCCCGCAGATATTTCAGACTTTCCGCCTCACAAGGAAGTAGACTTTTCTATTGAGTTGGTACCTGGGGTAGTGCCAACATCAAAGGCACCTGACAGGATGAGCACACTGGAATTGGTAGAGTTGGAGTTGTAGTTAAAGGGAATGCTTGACACGACATACATTAGGCCAAGTGTATCACCTTGGGGTGCACCAATATTATTTGTAAAGAAGAAGGATGGTACTCTCAAATTGTGCGCTGACTACAAACAGTTGAACAAAGTGACCATCAAGAACATGTATCCATTGTCGAGGATTGATGACTTATTTGATTAGCTAAATGAATCAACATTATTCTCGAAAATTGATTTGAGATGCAGATATCATTACGTACGCATTAAGGAAGATGACATTTACAAGACAACTTTTCGGACTAGGTGATGGGCCTCTAAATTAGACATAAAATAAGGCCCATCTACCTTTCTTATGCATATGAATATATATATTAAATTTCTCCTTCTGCACTTAATAATGTTTTCTTATGCTTCAATATTTTCTTAGGAAGGTTTAAAGGTAATTTCATATGTGTGCCTAATATTGATTATTTTTGTCGAATATTGTGAGAATATTTGGTAGATTATGCATATTTGGAGAAGGAGATGATTTAGGGACTTGCTCCCTACCACTGGAAGATCAAGATTGGAGAATAAATGAGCGCAATATTAGGAAATAAGGTAGAAATATTGGAGATATTCAAGAGGGTTTTTCAACCTCCTTAACTATCAAAGGCATCCAAGCAAACTAAAGATGAAGCACACTCAGTCTATGTTTACTTGGATTCAAGTGGACTCAATCACTATTTTCAAGGGAGTTGTTGGTAGCTGCCCTGTAGAATAAATAGAGAAGATATAGAGCTAGGAAGGATGCTTGGTTGATTCTATTCCATTCCAGTCTGGCCATTCGATTCTGGTTCATTCGATATAGTCCATTCCATTCCATCTCATGCCATCCATTTTCCATTTTATTGGGATTTTTCTGTTTAATACCTTCGAGATGTAATAAGATTTTATTTTAATGAAATGAATATTCAGATGAATTTTCGTTGATCTAGTTCCAGAGATCTGGGATCGTGGATTAGGGCCCAATCCATGTGCCTCAGCTTCTCTGCTTGTCAACATTCTTTCCTTTCTGCCATTAAGCTAGTTTTCTTTTTGTCATTCAATTAGTTCTGCTTCTCATAGTTTCATCACTACTTTTTTCTTTTCTTTTTTCAGTGTGCTGCTGTAGTTTTTCATTTTCTTGTGACTGATAGAATAGAGGAGAAAAACCAAGAAAATTTATGGATCAAAACCCCCTTCTCATCTCTGTCAATAGAGCTCGAGGAGGGCGAACCTTCCCACAGGAACAAAAACTGCTTTCTGTTCACTATTTTTTCATGCGTTTCCTCTATTTTTCGTACATGAATCCACATCTTTGTTTGTAGGAATAAGCATCAAAATCCAAAATAAGATCATCAAGCCATCCCACTTCATTTCCCAGCTCTGTTTTCATGCCTGAGCACTATTTTTGTGCCTCCATTTCCCTCGTTTTTCTCTTATTTGCATCCATCGCCCCTTTTCATTCCCAAAACGCTTGAAAATCATTATAATTAGACCTCCACCCTTTCTCCTCGAAACTCCCGCTCGTTGTACCTCGCTCCATCGCAAATCACAAATCACTTGTGATATTTGTTAACGCTCTCTCATTCCAAGCCCGAATGTGATATCCATTTCTACTTCCCTTTGCTGCTCTTTTATTAAATACAGTCACAAACATTAGAAATCGCATTTTTTTCCCTTTGGACTTACCGTCGCTCCTTTTCGCAATCGCATTTGCCATTTGGTCCTTGTTAACAGCTTCTTCTTCCAGACCTCGATTACGATATTATTAAAGCTCTCTGCCACCTATCCTACCACCACATCATCTGACTGATCGCCTTTTCACATTTCCCAATGATCACATTTCGCATTTCACAATTCTAGCCTTATCAAAATTCTCGCATTTCAATTATCGCATTTCGGCCACACACCTCACTTACTGCTTTCTGCCCCTAAACCTTGATTGCAAAGTACAGCAATCGCACCACAACATCACAATCACATTTCACATCGCATTCAGCATCGCATTTCGTACTTTGTTCTCGCTCCCAAACAACACTTCCACCATCCCTTTGATTTTGCGATATTGCGATTGCGATATCGCATAATGTAACTTTTTCCTCCATTGCATCTCTACCATCGCATATTTCAAATTATTCCTCTCCAAAGCATATTTGTGCCATATTATAAGGTTTTATAAGGTTTAAACCCCCGCTTGCCACTTCTAAGCCTTGTTTCATGTGTTAAGCCCTCCATTAGCCTCTTTAGCCCTTTTATTTCCTCCAAGCTGCAAAATCAACACTTTTTCAATTAGGATTAAGTCATGGATAGCTTAGTTTCATGGGTAGAAGCATGGTAGATAGACCATAGGATAAATAAAGTGCATTTAGTCGTTTGGCCAAGTTAAGTGTGGTTTAGAATTAGTTTCCTTTTTATCATTTCTTTCTTGCAAATTAAATTAGTTCCATTCCTGTCATTTATTTTCAGCAATATAGTTTAGTTTCTTTTCAGTCAGTTCATTTTCTGCAAATTAAATTATTTTCATTCCTGCCATTCCTTTCTAGCAATTTAGTTTAGTTTCCTTTATGTCATTTCCTTCTAGAAATTTACTTTCCAGTCCTTCTCACAGTTTAAGAAATAGCACCCTTTCATAAAGTAAAAGAGGATGACATGAGCAGAATGCATTTGCTATGTATATAGCACTATCACCTCCAAGTTTGTATGAACCCCAGGTTGATAAAGTAAAGTATGGCAGCCCCTGGGAGTTGCAACACTCTTGGTGCAATACCATGGCTCACCACTAGATACAGACATTACGAGTTTCTTGAAGTTCCATTCAGTTTGACTAATGCTTCAACTACCTTTATGTGCTTGATGAATAGTGTGTTGCATCCTTAACTGAACAAATTTTTTTTTGTGTTCATTGATGATATATTGGTATATTCTAAAAATGAAGAAGATCATGTTGAGAATTTATCATTAGTGTTGAGATTGCTAAGGGAACATCATTTTTATGCTAAGCTCAAAAAATGCAGTTTCTTTCAGACAAAGGTACATTACTTGGGACATGTGGTTTCCCAGGAAGGCATAGAAGTGGTTCCAGAGAAGATAAGGGCTATCGTGGAGTGGGAAGCTCCTAGAAATGTGGATGAGGTGAGGTACTTCATGGGGTTGGAAGGTTATTATAGGAGGTTCATTAGGAACTTCTCACAGATTTCTTATCCTATTACGTCATTGCAAAGGAAACGTAAGAAGTTTGAATGGAAATAGGAATGTGCGGCCAGTTTTGAACAGTTGAAGCAATTTTTGACACATTCTCTAGTGTTAAAGATCACAGATCTAGATAAAGAGTTCGTGGTATGTACATATGATTGTAAAAGAGGACTTGGTGGAGTTCTTATGCAGGAAGGACATGTGGTATGCTATGAATCACATAAACTAAATTATCACGAGAAGAACTATCTGACACATGATCTTGAGTTAGAAATGATCATTCATGCATTGAAGATGTGGAGGAAATATATTCTTAGAAGGAGGTTTGTACTGATGAGTGATTATAGTGGGTTGAGATACTTGTTTGGCCAGTCGAATCTGAATGCCAGGCAAGATATATAATGGTTGGCCACGATCAGTGAGCTTAACTTTGAGATCAAGTACATCAAGGTAAAAGAGAACAGGGTTGCAGATGCTCTTAACATGCAGATATAGGTGAGTCATATAGCAGCTATGAGCTCCTATGGGGAAAAATTACAGGATAAAATCTTACATGCAGGTCAGTAGGATGGCAGGTATAGAGAGAATATGCACAAGTTATAGCAGAGTATAGGTACAGGTACATGTACATTTAGTGGTACAGGTACAGGTGTAGGTATAGGTGCACATGATGTGGACTGATTTGTCTTAAAATAGATGGATTGGTCAAGTTTAGATACATGATATAGGTGCCATACAGTAGTGAGCTCAAGAAGACAATCTTGAGGGAGTTTCATGCGAAAACATATTCAGGTCACCCAGGATACCAAAAGACATTAACTGTAGTAAATAATTTGTATTATTGGCTGAATCTAAAGAAGGATGTGGAAGATATTGTGGCTAGATTTTTTTATTGTCAGTAGGTAAAGGAATAGTGTAGGCATCCTGGTGGACTGTTACAGCCAATTGTGATTCCAAAGTGGAAATGGGAGGTCATTTCCATGGATTTCATCACAGGTTTTTGCAAGACATCTAGACAACATGATTCCATCATGGTTGTTGTGGACATGTTGACAAAGGTTGTGCACTCCATTCCAGTGAAGACTACGTATTCAGCTAGTGATGTGCCATAGGTGTTCATCAGAGATGTGATTATATTGCATGGTGTTCCAAATAATATTGTGCTAGACATGGATGCAAAGCTCACTTCCAGGTTTTGTAAGGAGTTGTTTTCAGGCTTGGGCACAAATTTGGCCTTCAACACAACTTATCATCCGCAAAAAAATGGACAGACAGAGAGGATCAACATGATATTGGAGGACATGTTGAGGATTTATGTGATGCATCAACAATGAAAGTGGGAAGAGTATCTTCCACTAGTAGAGTTTTCTTACAACAATGGTTACTAGGAGTCACTGAGGATGGGTCCATTTGAGACATTGTATGGGTGGAGTTGTAACACTCCCATCAGTTGGAGTGATCTAGTGAACATGGTATTGATTGGACCAAACATGTTAGCAGAAATGGAACAGGAAATCTAGGTGATCAAGAAGAATCTAAAGGTTGCACAGGATAGGTAGAAAATGTATGCAGATCAGAATAGGTTGTTTAAGGAGTTCTAGGTTTGGGAACATGTGTACTTACGCATCAAGCCCAAGAAGATCTCCTTCCGGATCGGATCGTGTGCCAAGATGGAACCTCGGTTTTGTGAACCTTTCAAGGTTCTTGAGAGGATTGGTCCAGTAACCTATCGACTTGCGCTACCTCTGACAGTGAAAGTCCATGATGTTTTCCATGTGTCATTTCTTAAGAATTATGTTAAATATGTTGATCATGTGATTGATTGGTTTGTATTGCAGGTGGAGTCAAATGGAGAATTACAAGCATAACCTCCATGTATATTGTAGAGAAAGGTGCTCAAGCTCTGAAACCGAGAAATCGAGCAGGTTAAAGTGAAATGGAAACATTTTGGGCCCCACAAAGCTACATGGGAGATGGTGGATTAGATGTGGGCTACTTCATTGTTTTCCAGTTGAGGCAAAGCAGTTTTGGTATATGTTTGGCATATGTTTTGGTGTGATGTTTTGGTATATGTACATATGTATATGGATGTAAATATCACCATGAGATATGTTTAGGAGAAAATGAAGGTGAAAGGCCACAGGTTTCATGTGAGGAGGAAAATGAAGGAAAATAATGGAAAATGAAGAAAATAGAGGCCCCATTGGTATAAGGCTTCTGATGATTAGTCGGTAAACTTTCTGGTCAGTTCAGTTTTGGAGCTCTATCTCTATTCTCTCTCACACACACTCTTGGACATTGAGTTCTCGTGGAGCATTTTAGCATTGGATCAAGAAAGGAAAAGAAGGAAAGAGGAAGCAAAGATCAAGAAAGGAAGAGCAAGATCAAGCAGCTACAACGAGA
This sequence comes from Pinus albicaulis, assembly GCA_034641835.2. NCBI lineage: Eukaryota > Viridiplantae > Streptophyta > Pinopsida > Pinales > Pinaceae > Pinus > Pinus albicaulis. The sequence goes on from CM076575.1 coordinate 1,469,602,667, forward strand.
TTATTTGTAGGTATTTATTTGCATGTATGGTTTCCTCGCTATATTTGGCATGCATGGTTACGTGTGTGTTTTCTTGGTTCTCTTTCTATCATTGGCATGAGTTTTTCTAAGTGTGACAATGTTTTTCATCCTAGCCTTGCCATTTTCGAATAGTCATGGTGTGATGGGGTTCACATGTTTTGGTTGAGCTAGATTGACAGATGGATTTGAAGTTGAGTGAGGTGGAACTCTGAATGAAATAGCACGTGGCCTAGTAACCCCTGAACCAGACTATGGGTTATGGTAAAGCTGGATTTTGTGTTGCCTCGGTGGACCTAGGAATCCTTGATTGGTGTATGATCAGTGGCTTAGTTTTATGCCCAAAAATCAAAGTTCTCAGATTGTCTTGGAACCTGAACGACCACGTAATGCTCACCATTCTGATTTTTGAACACTTTGTTTCATGAAAATGGTCATCGTATGCTCCCGGAAATGAGTTATGTCTGCTTTGTTAAACACATAAGTAAAAAAAAAATGATAGTCAGATGCCCAGTCAGCAGTCTGTACTACTAATGTGGCATGCTGATTTTGCAGGGTCATTTTTTTTGGCAATTCTCTAGCGAATGGTAAGCTTCCAAGTGGCAGCACAACATTCGTCTAAATGGTGGGTCATGGGTCGAAGTTTAATTGGTTTATTTTCAAGCCAACCAGGTGAGGAAACGTGGTGCAGCCTGGGATCGCCACATGCCCCCGCCCAAGTTTATATGGCAGTGTAAAAATTTTGGTGCAAAGTCCAGACGAAGGCGTCGAGGTTTGACCCTGCGACCTCTCGCCACACAGCGCCAAGCCTTACCAGCCCGCCTGCGGGTTATTTATTAACTACCATAAGTGTCAGCATATATTTATTATCAATGTTGTATTATGGTGGGGGAAGGTGGGGGCCAGTGCCCGTTCCATAGAACCAATGTGCCATGACCACTAATGGAGCTCTGTTAGCCTGGAGATTAAAGACCTTAATCTGAGCCTTATTAACCATTAAAATGTGTTTAATTCGCCTAATCTAGTTTAAGTTTCAGATTAGTTTAAAGCACGTATTTAGCACTTAACCATGCTTAATTAATGCTAAGACTCCACTTAACACTAATGACAGTTTAATTGGTGGACCCCCAAATTCGGCAGATTGCCAGTTTTAGTTGCAGTTAGCTATTTTAGGACCTGAAATAGTGGGAAAAAATAAAATGGTCATAAATTTTTCATTTTTAGACCAATTCAGGCTTAGAAAGAGGTTAGCTGGCCAATTTAAGCAATTATGGACTCATTGGAGTAGGTTACAGTAGCAAAAAAGCATTTTAAATAGGTCAATTTTACAATTTGAGCATAATATAGAGGCCCAAGCCATGGAAGTTGGACTAAGGAGATGTAGCCCAGGGGAGGTGAACTCCTTCATCAAATACCTGTGTTAGTGTTATGTATGGTGAAGTTCTATACTTTATTTTTTTTTGTTCAACTTTTTTTTTTATGTCAAAATTGTTCACTAAATTGACATGAAAAACACTCATGAGACTTGATAATTTGTAAGAGAAATTGAAACCTTAAACACACATAAGACATTGAATTCATAATCTGAAAGAGAAATTAGCACAACAACACTAACATACTCCATTCAGATCATTTTTGGCATTATAGCTCAAGTTCTTTAGGTTTTGTTGTGCAAGAAGGGATCTAATTGTTTGCATGTTTGTGTCATGCTTACAAGGTTAAAATGCAAAAGAGGAGAGGGAAGCTGGTTGAGAGCCCTGCAGTTGGGTCAAGAGGAAGAAGGGAAAGGTTCCCAAAGTCTTCAACACCAGAAAATACTCAAGTTGAAGTTGAGTCTTCAATGAGCATGTCTCATGAAGGAGAACCTGTCATGACAGAAGATGGGAGAGCATTTAGGAAGGAATTCTTTGATATGACTGAGATGATTAAAGTCCTCAATGTGGAAAGGAATGTAAGGATGCAAGGAGAGAGTTCAAGGCCTCCAAGAGGAGAGGTTTCTCCTGGAGGAGGAGACCATGGATATGGTAAGAAGCCACCATCCACTCCACCATCATCCTCACCATCATCTTCACCTTCCTCATCATCATCTTCCACTACCACAACTCTTCCATCTGTTCATACACATACTTCAAAAGGAGTTGGTAAATCACCCTTTCTTAAACTTGATGTTAAATTTCAGCTTCCAATGTATAATGGCGAAGTGAATGCAGTGAAGCTGGATAATTGGATTTTTCAATTGGAGGTTTATTACAGAAATCATAACCTTCAAGAAGATGGCATAAATATTCAAATGGCTTCCTTGAGAATGGAGGGATCAACACTTGTATGGTGGGAAGTAAAGACACAATAGGAGATTAAAAAACATGGTAAGATCTTAATGTCTTGGTCAAATTTTATTGTTGCCACTAAAAGGAAATTCTATCCTTTAGCTTACATGCAAAAGATAGTATGAGCTGGAAACATTTTAGACAATTGAAAGGTCAAAGTGTGCAAGACTACACTCATGAATTTAGGAGAAGATCTCTTATGTTAGGAGTTGATTTTCATAGCCATGAAGCTTTGTTGAAGTACATATGTGGATTTCATAGTTACCTGAAACATACCATCATCATGTTTAATCCCACTAGTTTAGATGAGGCCTGTGTGCAAGCTACACACCTTGAGGAAAGAGGGGAAAATGTACAAGATGAGGGTAAAAAGAAACCATTCAAGGGTGGTGAAAAAGGAAAGGGTTTCAAGAGTAAACAAAAGAAGAATGAATCCATTAAGAAAGAAGGGGAGAAAACCGCATGTATTCATTGTTCCAAAGAGGGTCATGGTGAAGCCCATTGTTGGAAACTTCATCCAGAATTGAGGCCTAAGAATTCAACAACAAGGGGAAAAACAAGACAACCGTTACTACACAATAGGATATTGGATCTGATTCAAGAGATGAGAATAAAATTTCAGTCATGGTCACAAAGGGAAAAGAATCCATAGCAAGTACTAGTTCCTCAAATTGTCACAATAACACTCCAAGTGAAGAAACAAGAATAAAGTCGTTTCATGTAAGAGTGATCTCAAAACATACAAAAATTGACACACTAATCGATAGTGGGTCTCAAGCAAACTTAATATTTGAGGACTTAGTCAAGAAGCTGAATCTTGAAACCTTACCTCATCATAAGCCATACCCATTGGGTTGGATAACAAAATATAAAAACTTACAGGTTACAAGAAAATGCATTTTTTAGTTTGAAATTACCGCAAACTTTATTGATGAAGTTGAGTTAGATGTTGTACCACTTGACATATCTGGAAATGCTTTGGGTAGCTCATATCTCTATGACAAGAAAGTGGTATTCTGTCACCATGAGAAAAAGTACCACTTGTTCAAATATGGGGTGGAATATATTGTGAGAACTCATCGCAAAAAGCTAAACCTATCTTTGGTTAATGTTGGGCAAATGAAGAGACTAGTAAACTCAAGAAGAAAAATTGTGCTTCTTATGATCAAACAAAAGAATGATAAGGATTTTGAATCTTTTGAACATTTTGATTATAGATTAAAATTTGATTTGTTTGATGTGGTAAGTCAGCATGGAGAGATGTTTCAAGAGCCAAAGGAGTTACCTCCCAAGAGGGGAATCCAATATGATATACAACTGCAGCAGGATGTTCCACTCCCTAACATTGGCATGTATCGCATGTCGATAATGGAAAGTGCGAGAATCAAGAAGAAAATCCAAGAATTGTTGAAAAAAGGTATCATTTTTCCATCTACCTCACCATGTGGTGGTTCACCAATTGTATTGGTACCCAAGAGGGATGGAACATGATGCATGTGTGTGGATTTTCGTGCACTCAACAAAATCATGATAAACAATCATTATCGGCTCCCAAGGATTGATGATTTGCTTGATCAACTGATGTATGCAAAGTATTTCACTAAGTTATATTTAAGAATTGGTTATCATCAAGTTAGTATAGTTGAAGAGGACATATGGAAGACTGCATTTAAAACTAAACAAGGATTGTTTGAGTTGCTTCTTATGCCTTTTGGTCTTTGCAATGCTCCAACTACTTTCATGAGAGTTATGAATGATGTATTAAGACCATTTCTAGATGAGTTTGTCATTGTCTACTTAAATGATATTTTGATATTCAAAAAATCATGAGAACAACATGTCATGCATGTGAACAAGGTGCTTGATGTCTTGAGAAAAGAGCAATTTTATTTTTTTTAATGTCGAAATGTGAATTTGGAAAAACTTCTTATTGTATTTTGGACATATTATTGGAGGAGGTGAGTTGAAGATAGACCCCTCTAAAGTTGAGGTCATTGTCAATTGGCCTCCACCTAAGTCAGTCATGGAGGTAAGAAGTTTTCTAGGGGAAACACAGTATTGGAGGAAATTCATTGCTAATTTTTCCTCTATTGCAGCTCCGTTACATGCATTGGCAAGTGTTAAGAAAGCATTCCAGTGGGGAGGCAATCAGAAAAAATAATTTGATGCTTTGAAGAAGAAGATCAGTTCAGCCCCAATATTAGCATTACCGGACTTGAGACAACCCCTTGAGATTCAGACAGATGCAAATGACTATTCCATGGGCGCAGTCTTCTTACAACATGGTAAGCCTATTTCATTCCATTTAGAAATGTTTAATGGTGCAGTGATAAATTATCCTACATATGACAAGGAGCTATATGTGTTGGTACAAAGTGTGAAGAAATGGAAACATTATTTGATGGGAAATTAAACCATCATTCACATTGATCACCAACAATTTCAATACTTGCAATCAAAAACCAAATTGCAGTAGTTAAGGCACTTTCGATGGATAGGATTCTTGCATCAATTCCACTTGGTTATCAGGTATAAGAAAGGTATATACAACAAGGTTGTTTATATGATTTGTAGGCCTATTATTAATGCAACTACTTTACTCAAGAATACTTTTGTTTTACATGAAAGTTACATTGAACAATATGCATTTGACAATGAATTTCAAGATGTTTATGCAAACTTGAGTCAAGGTCGCCAAGTTGAGGAATTAGATTATCATGTTCATAATAAATTGTTGTATCATTTGGGCAAGCTTTGTATTCCATAGGGTGAGAGAGTGAATGTCATAATGGAAAAACACACTTCTCTTATTGCGGGACATTTTGGTGTAAGAAAAACAGTGACAAATCTTCAGAGGTATTATTATTGGCCTCATATGCTTGAAAGTGTGTCACATTTTATTAAAGGTTGTTCTTTATGTGTAGCTAGTAAGCCTAGTAATAGGAAACTAGGATTGTACACACCACTTCCGATTTATTCATGTCCATGGGAGAGTAGACTCACATATATTTCATTAAAACTATAATTTTTTTATTACAAGTACATCGCTAAAATTGAGTTTTTTTGTCATTTTGAAATTCTAGATCCACTATTTAATTCCAAATTTTCTTCCTTTGTCGAAAACAGGCCATGATTATTTGTATGTAGTTGTGGATAGGTTCAACAAAATGGGTATTTTGATGCCATGTAAAAAGCAAGTTACAACTAAACAAATAGCTCATCTTTTCTTTCAAAATTAATGTGTTCATTTTGGGTTGCCTACATCTATTGTAAGTGATCAAGATTCTCGATTTGTTGGGAATTTTAGGTCAAGTTAATGGGACTTGATGGACACTAAGTTGAAGAAGAGTACAACCTTTCATCCACAAATAGATGGTCAGGCCGAGGTGGTTAATAGAACAATCATTCATCTTTTTAGAGGATATTGCAGCAAACATCCTATGTTGTGGGATGAACAGTTGCATTACATTCAACATGCTTACAACCGTGCAAAACATTCTTCTACTCAAACATTGGCACTTGAGGCATGTCTTGGTTACTTTCCAAAGTCACCATTGGATTTCATCTTTGGGAAAGATGTAGCTATCAATGGACATAACGACGTAGATAAAGCAAAGAAATTCATTGAGAAAATTTAGTTGATTCATCAAATAGTGCAAAAGCAAATAGAGAAAAGTCAAGGCAAATACAAGGCGAGGCATCACAAACATCGGGTGGATCATAAGTTTCAAGTTGGTGATGAATTTTGGCTTCACATTAGCAAGGAAAGGCTTCAAGGAGAAGGTAAAAAAGCTTAAACTAATCCATTATGGTCCTTTCAAAATTCTAGAAAAGATCGATAATAATGCCTTCAAGCTTGATTTTCCTTCATACATGCAAATTTATTCAGTTGTTAATGTTGAAAACTTGAGATTGTATGTGCCTCCTTTGATTCAAGATCAAGGAGAGAATGTTCAACTGCCATTTATTGAAGATTTTTCTCCAGATTTATTTGTTGAGCTACAGAGAGATACCATACTCAACAGGAGGACAAGGACCTCGACAAGAGGAAGTGTCAAATATCTTTGAGTGGGGCTTAAAGGAACAAAAACTTCAAAGTCCATATGGATTGAAATTGGGAAGGTGAGGGAACTGTAATCTCACCTGTTTAGCAATTGAATATGATATTTTGGGGTCCAAAAGCTTCCAGTGGGGAGGAATGATCAGGGGCTTGGTTTTATGCTCAAAAATCAAAGTTCTCGTATTGGCTCGGAACCCGAATGACTGCATAATGCTTTCCATTCTGAATCTGGCACACTTCGTTTCACAAAAAATGGTCGTTGTATGCTCTTGGAAACAAGTTCTGTCCGCTTTGCTAAACAGGTAAATTTAAAAAAAAATGATCAATGTTGATCCAATGATGACACTGGCATCTTGTGTTGAGAGTCATTGTTTGGCACACTTCGTTTCACAAAAAATGGTCATTGTATGCTCTTGAAACAAGTTATTAAAACTTTGCTAAAGCAGTGGGGTAAAAAAAAATGATAGTCAAATGGCCGAGCAATGACATGGCATCTTGGCTTGTTGGTCATTTTTTTTGGAAATTCTCTAACGAATGGTAAGCTTCCAAGCGGCAGCACGACATTGGTCCGAATAGCGAGTGATGTGCCGAAGTTTAATTGGTTGATTTTCAGGCCAACCAGGTGAGGACACGTGGTGCAGCCTGGGGCCACCACATAACCCCCCCCCCCCCCCCCCCACGTTTATATGGTAGTGTAAAAAAATTGGTGCAAATTCTAGGCAGAGACACCGGGGTTCGACCCCGCGACCTCCTGCCACACAACACCAAGCCTTACCAGTCCTCTTGCGGGTTAGTTTTTAACTACCATAGGTGTCGACATATTATTAACAATGTTGTATTACGAAGGGGGAAGGCGGGGACCAGCCCCCGGTCCATAGAACCAATGTGCCATGACCACCAGCGAAGCTCCATTAGCGTGAATATTAAAGACATTAATACGAGCTTTATTAACCATTAAAACGTGTTTAATGTGCCTAATCTAGTTTAAGTTTCAGATTAGTTTAAAGCGCACAGTTAGCACTTAACCATGCTTAATTAGCGCTAAGACTCCACTTAACACTAATGACAGTTTAATTGGCAGACCCCCAAATTCGGCGGACTACCAGTTTTAGTTGCAGTTAGCTAGTTTAGGGCCTGAAATAGTGGGAAAAATTAAAATGGTCATAACTTTTTCATTTTTCGACCAATTCAGGCTTAGAAAGAGGCTAGCTGGCCATTTTGACCCATTCTAGACTCATTGGAGCAAGTTATAAGAGAAAAATAACATTTTAAATAGGTCAATTTGACCATTTGAGCATAATATAGAGGCACAAGCCATGGAAGCTGGACCAATGAGATGTAGCCCAGGAGGGGTGAACTCCTTCATCAAATATATGTGTTAATGTAATGTATGGTGAAGTTCTGTACTTTATTAGTTGTTGTTCAACTTTGTTTTTTATGTTAAATCATTCACTAAATTGACATGAAAGACACTCACGACACTTGATAATTTTCAAGATAACCTTAACCCTTAAGCACACATAAGACAATGAATTCATAATATGAAAGAGTAATTAGCACAACAACACTAACATACTCCATTCAGATTAGTATATGATGGGATAAACGGTAAATCCTAGAGGTGGGTGCTCTCCGTCAAGCCTAGGAATCTCGGGATGGGATATTCAGTAAATACTAAAGAGTGGAGTCTTGATTAGGGCTTAGTGATCTGGTGTGGATTGCGGTAAATCCTAGAGACTAGGAGACATGCAAATTCCTCATAGTGTAGGTGGAGAAATCTGGTGCCATACATGCTTGTTTTGGCCAAGTGATCTGGTGGAGATCATGGTAAATCCTATAATTACATGTTTATTGCTTGGGCATAATGATCAGGCGTGGATTGTGGTAAAGTCTGGTTTCTATTAATGAGGGTGAGGTGGTTTAGCCTCTGAAAGCCCTGGTTTGAGCCCCACATTCATGCTTGGAATATGGCATGGGGGTGATTGGCTAAAGAGAGATTTGGGTTAGCCAATCTATGGTGGGGTGGAATGTGGTAGTCCCATACCAGGTTGGATTTTGCATTCATTAATAAGAGGTCCTTTCCTTGGTATTTTACGTGTAAATGTATTGGTTTATATGTGGATTCTATGGCTGATGTATCCTTGATATATTTGTTGCTATTATGTTGGCTATAAGCATGTATTATGACTGTGATGATGTATGGCTCTCATCATGTTTTGATTTGTAAATGAATGAACAATGTATCTATGATCTAATAGATGATAATGTAGCTAATGACATAAAGGAGCAATGCTTCTTAGCGATTGTCAGATAAGTATGAGACCCCTATGCTCAAATATGTTGTTTAAACCTGTAGATTACATATTTGTGACATGTTTGACGAAATGCATGTCATAGCTAGTAGGGGTTCAGTCAAGTGATTGTTCAAGTAAATGAATTTATATCATTATTCTGTTGCTATCTTTCAATTTTGAAAGTATCATGGAGTTCTGGGTAGTGAACTTGGATCTGGGCCTGAAAAAGTGGCACAAAAATCGAGCTCGTGGGCTCAGAGTGACTGGGAAAAGTCCCCAGTCACATGCATACCCATGTTGTGCATACAACTGAAGGTTTTCAATCGCACTCTTGCCCATGTCAAGGGAGCGATTAGGGGATCGATGCATGAAAAGGTCGGGTTGGATCAGGGGCTAGCCTCCTAGAAGGTTGGGACGGCTCTTAGGTGTCTTGTAGCAGGGGCATAAGGTTTCTGTAGTTGTGTGGTGTTGGTTCCATTTCCTTAAGGTGACTTGAGAGGTTGAATCAGATCATAGTAGCCTCTCGTCACATGTTTACCCTGATTGGCTAGTTACTTGGGTAGATATGAGAGGAGGGTGTTAGAAACTTTACATGGATCAATTTATGACGCAACTAACCTCCACTATGGAGAATTTGGTCAAGCATACATAATTGATTCAAAGATTGAACAAGAAAATTGATGGTTTAAGAAACCAATTGGAAGTGCTCTAACAACTTGAAGCCCATACTGCTATGTCTCCTACTTCAATGAATTTGGTAGTCCACCTCCTCCTATTTTGTTTGGTTTGAATAGCATTGTTCCTTCTCTAGACAATGTAGTCTATTTTGACAATTTTCAAGATTTCTACATAATATAGTTGTGATATGCATGCAAAAAATTACTTGATCTTAGAGGCATTCTACAAAGTTTACATTTTCAAGATCCCCAACTTTCTTATATTGTGGCTCAGGTTTAGTTATGATGTAATGTCTACTTTGAAGATAATTGGAAAAATATATATAAGTGAACCTTACACATAATCTTATTGTGTAGTTAAAATAAATTTTACTAATAAATTTTATTATTTAAAAATAATAATAATAATAAAATAAGAATCTTATTTCTTAATATATTTTATAAATAAGTTCAAACTTAGGATACCTTGGTGAGGGGATACCCATGTCCTAGATTTTGAAGACATTTCCCAACTTGTGGTTGGCAGAGCAATTGCAGTAATGATGACAAAGTTGATAGGGAAGAGAAAGGACATAACATCATTATATTTATTTCATCAATTCTGTGAAGGTCCAATGGTTTGTGGGGATTTTGTAGCTGTAGGGATTTCCTTGGCTACGAAAACTCATATTAATGCTGCCTTGCAAGAAGCACCGGTCAAACTTCTACGAAACCAATCATATCACTCGGGGGAAAAGTGGAAAAAATTAATATTTATTACCCTAATCAGTCAATTTGTTTTAGGAAAAATATAAAAATAATATTTATTAGCAATAATTTAATTTTGTTTTTCTCGATATTTCTTTTTGTTAATTTTACTTAAAATTTTCTTTTTCTCGATGTTTCTTTTTGTTAATTTTACTTAAAAATTGTAGAACCCAATTTGAAAAGGAAAAAAAAACTGATAATTAAACTACTCCAAAAAAACTAATAATTAAACAACTCCTTTTTACCTGGCAAAAATATAATATTTTTATTACCAGGATAAATTTGTCTTCAAACCACATGGAATATGAATGCATTTTCCCAATCTTTTGCCAAAGTTCTGAATATTCACAGCACTGTTCCTTTAATGGTGCATTTAACAATGGTGTCAACGGTTAGTTCTTCAATTGTACATTTTAACGACTATAATGTAAGAGCGTAGTGTCAGCACAAAGTACCATTACTTTACAATATTTTATTATTATTATTTATTTTATTAAATTTAAATATTATTATTTTATTAATTAATTTTTAAAATATTAAAGAGATGTCTTTTGGATTAATTATATAGTAATGTTGATGATTATTTTTATATTAGTTAATATAAAATTGTGGATCAAATATTTATGATATGTTTAATCTTAAAAATATTTTTTTAATAATTTAAAATTTATTATTATTTCTATTTTAAATTAATAAATAAAAAATATTTCAAAAAAGCATTTTATTTAGATAAATTTGCTGTAGTCTAATTACACTGTTTTTTCGCCCTGAAAATCATGGAAATTCTAGTAAAATTTTAAGAAAATCTGGCAGGAATTTTTCTAAATCCACATTATAAGTATCAAACTTTAATATTTTGGGTGACCTAGAAGTTTTTGATGGTGCTGAATCCATTTCCACCATCAAAATTATATTTTGGCAATTCCTTCTTTTTATCTCAGATTAACCAAAATTCAACAATTAAAAATCATAATTCTAACTTTTTAATATTTCAGATGAATTTCCAGATTTGTATTTATACATTTACATTAAAACCAGTCCATTTTACAATTTCAATAAACCAAAAATTATTAATTTATTAGCAAACGGCCAAATTTATTAATTAAAAAACACACTAAAAAGAATTCTTTTTGACTACGATTACTCATACTGAAACCAGAAATTGACTGTGAATGGAGTAATTGTCGGTCAGGGCTGGAACGGGAAGAGAGCAATTCTCGGAAAATAAAAAAATGTTTGAGAGTGGGCCGAGACTGTCCGAGCTGACCAGGCCGTTGAGCCTCGTCCCAACAGGCCAAGCATAATATCCGCCCCCTTTAAGTCAATTCCCAAAATAGACCCGATAGCTAACGATTACTGCCGTACACGTTCAGACCCACAAACGATTGCAGGCCTTTATCGTTTAAAGGGCCATTGCCCTTTTATATTTAGCCAGCTGAAAGCCATCCATAGATGCACTCAGGTCTCCAATATAATCGTACTGAATAGATTATATACCTCAAAGGCCTTCATACCCAACAAAATATTCTGTGTTAGGTGCTGGGAATTATTCATGCAATGGGATTTATTCAAACAATGGCAATCCCAGGATCAAAGGTTTTCTGGCTTCTGTTGGCCATACTGGGAGTTATAATTCACGCCTGTAAGTAGTTATTCATGTATATTTTCTTTTGATATCAATTGGGTTTTGCTTATCTTCAGAATTTGCGTACTGAAACAATTTCAAGGGACGCAATTCTATATTGTTCTGATCCTTTTTTCTTGCTTATGGGCTTCTGACAGTCATTGGGTTTGCTTGTTTGAATAAATCATCTGTAAAGAAAACTTGGACTAAATTCCATGGGTTTCTCATCTTTTCCTGTTTATACTAACATATATGTGCTTCTGAGTTCCTTATTTTTCCTGTTGGTACTAACATATATATGTGCTTCTGAGTTCCTTACCTTTTCCTGTTGGTACTAGCATATATTTGCCTATTGGGTTCCCCTCAGTTCAACCAATACTCTTGCTACAAGTAAATCCCATGGTTTTCGAATGTTTTCTCTCTGAATGTGTCTGTTTCTGATATTGATCGGTTTTCCCTTTAAGAAATCTTTCACTAGATCAAATTTACTTGGTAACATACCGTAGTTCTACAATGTAAAGTTGTAAACTGTCTGGCTACACTTTAATTCTTGGAAGGCAGTAGTGATTCTCCCCACTAGCTGCCGTTGAGATTGTTGTGCCAGGGTGCCTAGGATACTGTTGGAAAAAAAAAATTATGTGTTTATTTACTGTTTGTAGAAAAATTCTACATTTTTCTTCTGATATTCGTTGTGCATTTCCTTTCTGAAAATTTAATGAACTGAGATCACATGTTTTCCCATGGTATTTCCATTGTTTTCAGTCATTCCAATAAAATTCCATGGTTTTGTTATACCTTATACTAGCATTTCCATCTATTTGATTATACAGAGATCCTGCATAAGTTTCACTAGTTGTTCAATGCCTTCGCCTTTTCTTTTTGTCATTGTTCCACAGATGCAGAGGATTACAGCATTGGTATCGATTATGGGCAGCTTGGCGACAACCTGCCCTCCACAGAAGAAGCAATTCACTTTATCCAAATAATGAAGGCAGGCAGGGTTAAAATGTATGATGCTAATCCAGAAATCCTAAAGTCTCTCTCGCACACTGGTATTAAGGTCTCAGTGATGGTTAAGAATGAAGATATTGCCAATGTCTCGGCCAGCCAGTCAGTTGCAGACAAATGGGTGAAGAATAATGTTGTTTACTTCTATCCTGCAACCAAGATCAATATAGTCCTTGTGGGGAATGAAATTTTATCAGACTACTCCAACAACCAGACCTGGTACCAGCTAGTGCCCGCTATGCTGAGAATCAGGCGAGCTCTGCTTCGATATAAGCTGCATCATATCAAGGTAGGAACCCCTTTGGCTATGGATGTGCTCAACACTTCATTTCCTCCGTCATCTGGTGCTTTTCGGGCTGATGTTGCAGAAACTGTCGTGAAACCAATGCTCGAGTTTCTGACTAGAACGAAATCCTACTTTTTTATTGATGTGTATCCTTACTTTGCTTGGTCTTCTGATCCTACGAATATTTCTTTGGAATATGCCAATTTTGGGGATCATGACAAAAACTACACCGATCCTAATGGCCTTGTGTATACCAATTTGCTAGACCAGCAACTTGATGCGGTTGTAGCTGCGATGAGCAAACTGGGTTATGAGGACATTAGGTTAAGCATAGCTGAAACTGGATGGCCCAATGACGGTGACCTTAATCAGTTGGGTGCTAACATCTTTAATGCAGCCCATTATAACCGGAGGCTTATAAGGAGAATGCTTGCAGATCCTCCCCTGGGAACCCCACGCAGGCCCAATCAATTCATCCCCACATACATTTTTTCATTGTTTAATGAGGATCAAAAGCCTGGACCTGGAACTGAGAGACATTGGGGTTTGTTGTATCCAAATGGATCCAGGGTTTATGAGATTGATCTCACTGGGGAGCTCCAGGATTCGGAGTATAAGCCTCTCCCTCCTCCACCCCCACCCTACACTGGCAAATTGTGGTGTGTTGTAAATGCTAATGCAAATGTTTCTTCCTTGCCGTCTGCTATTAGCTATGCCTGCAGTCAGGGAAACAACACCTGCGCTGCCATCCAGCCAGGGAAGCCTTGTTATCAGCCTAACACGGTTATTGATCATGCATCCTATGCCTTCAACAGTTATTGGCAGCAATTCAAGAACTCAGGGGCCACTTGTTACTTTAATGGAGCTGCAACACTAGTCACACAGGACCCCAGTAAGTAAAAAAAAATTACTCTGTATCTTTATCAATGTCTAGTTTGCTTTTGCTTGTTTAGTTTTTAAGCTGTTTTAGTATGAACTTGCCTGCCCTTAGCTCTAAATCTTATTGAATTCTGTCAACTATTTTTGTTGTCTACCTTGAATATTTTTTGGGTTAGGTATGTTTGCCTTTAGCTTGAATCTACTATACTGTTTAGGTTAGGTTCATTTGCTTTCACCTTGAATCTGAATTTCTGTTTGAGCTAGGTTTGAGGTATATATTTCTTTTTTCATGTCTTTGGCATGAATCTCCTTTGCTTTTTAGCCTTGGCAGTTTTGTTTAAGCTGAATCTGCTTGGCTTCTAAAGCTTGATGTTTTTGCCTTTTGCTTCAATCCCTTCACATTTTGGGCATGTGTTTGTTTCTGGCAAGAATCTGCTTCACTTTTAGGTCGTCATCTGCATGTTCTCTGCATAAATATGCCTCGCTACTTAGGTCTGATATACTTGTTTTTCGGTCTGAATCGATTTCATTCTTTGGGCTAGAATTGTTTTATTTGACAGATATCAGAGTCCTTTTGCAAATATGGGTCTAAATAACACATTTTCTGTTATTTTATGTTGCAGGTCGTGAAAGTTGCAGATACCCATCCACCTGACTGATCTACAGGGAATGTGGAGCAGACACTTTTTCTCCATCTGACCTATTTGCAGAACTGTCTCCAGATGTGTCTGTGCTTTGTTGAAATGACAGTAGCAGTATTTTTGTCAGTTCTAGTTGTTCAGAAGATTACACTACCGATTCAATTCATTGCAGAGGCACTAAATTTTTTATCTTAAAGGAACTTGTTACATAGCATCCTTGTAATTGATAGCAGGGAGTCCTCATATCTATAGTTATCTATCAGTTTATAGATCCCATATTCTAGGGATCTCACTATCTGTTACTGTACCTCTTTGCAATGGTCTAATGAATGATAAATGCTTGTGAGCTTTCACAATCCCTATGTTGATGTGTAAGGAAGCATCTATGTGTTGCCTGATGGATCTCTTTGGCTTTGAGGTTAGTTTACTTGTTGGCTGGTGTGTGTTTAGTGGTATACAATCTGGGTATCACATATTGCAGGAGTGTGTTCTCTTCTCTTAATTCTTAAGAGAAACAATGTTCCCCTCCCCTTACCAACAATGTTCCCCTCCCCTTACCAGGCTTCTTGAGTCTAGTGAGCTTAGCTAGAAACAAGTAGTATTTTCAGTTGGACCAAACTTGATTAAATCTAGTTAAATCTTCAGAATTAGAGTAGTGTGTTCAACTGCACCAGACTTGGTTTACATGAATCAATTTATTTTGTTGGCTTTGATCTTTTTCCCATGGGACCCAATGTCACTATATACTCAATTTGTGTAATGCATACGCTTGTGAGTATGTAATTGCTTTGGACTTCAAGCTCAACTTTACCGTCATCTGAAGGAAGAATGTTGACAACGTCATCACCACTTCCACAATTATTATTATGTGACAATATGATGGCAATTCATTGAAAAACAATAATGCTTTATCTATGAATAAAGTTGGACATGTGTATGAATATGATTTCTAGAAAAAAAGCCATCATTAAGTTGGACATGTGTATGAATATGATTTCTATTAAAAAGACCTATACGTTAATAAATGATTTTTATCATCAATATTTTTTTTTAATTATTTTATTATTTATTAACATATTGATTTTTATTATAAATATGATAATAAATGATTTTTATCATCAATATTTTTATTTTGAATTATTTTCTTATTATTTTTAAACGGTGATTGTGAAGAGAGTGTCCGAGGTGGCTATTTTATTATTATTTTTTAAACGGTGATTGTGAATAGTGTCCGAGGTGGCTAAAAATTATAATTGATACTGAAAAAATTATAATTGATACTGAAAACTACTCAGTGATAATATAATAACTAACATAATAATTTAGTTTTTAAATTTTATCATTTCAAAATTAAATATTTTTTAATTTTATTAATTTATTTATTTTTTAAATAGATATCAATAAAAGATAGAATATCAAATTTTATTTATATTTATTTTTTAAAATTACTTTTATTAATATAAAAGTGTCAAACTTTATTTCTATTTATTCTTTTAAATATAATTTCTCAAATTTTATTTATATTTAATTTTTAATTTAAAAATGTTATTAGATTTATATAAATTTATATGAAGAAGTGTATCAGGTGTTACTTGATAGTATATGAGTTTTTTGTAGGGTGCTACTTGATAGTACATGTGTTCTTTATTGGTAGTCTAAACAATGATGAATATGAAATATTCACTATCTTGCTAATATAGATAGAAACTTAACCTATTTTTATTGTTCTATTCTATTTTCTTAAATTCCTTTTGATTGAGGGTTTGTTTTAATCTCATGCAAGAATATTAACAACCCAAAACTTTGAGTGATCTTAAAGGAATGGAATCTATCCCTTCTTGAACCACCATCAGATTATTACATATAGAAAATTGTATTTACATTCAATGATAAAACTACATGTTGAGGTTTTTGAGATATAGGGATTAGTCTAGTAGCCCTAAGTACTATAATTTTTTTCCCATTTCTAAGAATTAAAATAGTGTAAAAAATGTTCATATCGCCTATCACACATATATCAAACAAATTTTATTAACTTAAAAGCATAATACAATGTTTACCTTTCGCAAAGAAGAGTTTAGACCATTTTTTCTTATTCTATTGTGTTGTCTTAAATTGTTTTTGGTTGGTTAAGGGTTTGTTTTCCTCAGATGCAAGAATAGATTCACAACCCAAAACCTAGAGTTATCTCAAAGGAGTGGAAGTCTATCCCTTTATGGAACACCATCAAATTATAACATATAGAAAATTGTATTTACATTCAATGATAAAACTACATGTTGAGGTTCTTGGGATATATGATACAATGTTTACCTTTTGCAAAGAACATGCAACATACCGTAATGTTATTGATACCTACATATGACATCATATCTTGATAGAAGAGAGAATTTTGTCACACCAATGACGACTTCTTCAAAATTTGGGTATAAAGCAACAAAACTTTTAGAATTATTCAATTTAGAATGTTGAATAAATAATAAATGTTTTGTACGATTATTTATATGACCTTTTTCGTTAATATTTATTGTTCAATAAATATGTTGAATGTTGTATTAAAGGGTGATGTTTAATGAAAACTAAAACTCAATGAAAATTAACGTCTAGACCAAAATATAAAAATATCTCCATGATAGAAGAATTTGATAATGAACTTGTCTATCTTTTAGAAATGATTTTGATTCATCCATTAGAGTGTGATTTAGACATGAATTTAGTAATGACTCACAGGGAAGTCTACTAGTGTCTTTGTTTGATTGTATTAAGTTTGGGCAAGAAAGAAGGAGGCATGTTTTGCACCAATCTCCAATTAAGTTTTGGTTAAAAAAAATATGTGTTATATGAATTTGTTGAATCTTCATATAAGGAATGTAGAAGTAAGATGTTTTTTTGCCACATTGATATGTAAATTTTGGTGGCCAGTTAACCATTTGAATTGAAATTAGAGGTTGAAAATTAGATGATTATCCATGAGATTACGAAGAATTTAGATACTGCTTTCATTTATTAATAAATAATATTCTTTTTTTAAAACTAGATATATAATTGATCATATTATTTTATAAGGTGGTATGAAATTGTCATGATCTCAAAGGACCTGCATGAATGTGGGCACTCAGTGGATCTCTATGGTTTGTGGCACCAACATTTTTCCAATTGATGGTAAGACCAACTTGGTTGTATTCAATTAGATTACACCTGCACAACAATTACACTTATCCAATAGTAATCCATTACCATACAAGTGTGCAACAAATATAAAAGTAGTTGTTTGTGGGTGATTCAACTCGACCTAACACCTGAATCATATACAAGAGTTTTCAAGAATCATATGTTACAACATGGATAAACATCTAACAATACAAAGAGTCACCCTTACAACCCTTGACACAATTGTTCCAAGATTACACCAAGCTCTCGCACAACAACCACTCAATTTCCCCAAACTTGGGTAGTGCATGTCATGCACCAATCATATGATGTCCCCTTGTTTAGCCGAGAGGCTCATTATACAACTCAATATGAAGGCGATGTGTAAATATGTTTGTTCCTCTTAAAATAAAACAAAAAATTCTCTAAATAGAAAAGCAATACCAGCTATAATAAAAAAGTAAAAAAAAAAATATGCTATGAATTAATATTGACGTATTTTTAAAATATATTAATAATAAAAAAAAAGTTTAATGTGCGTTAATAAAATGGCTCAATAGACGTGTTATGTAATCTCTATAACATTTAAAAATACAATTTAAACAATAAAAAATTGCACATTTTTTGTTCACTCTAAAATAAGTTTGCACTTAAAGAAATTTGATCCCTCTCGGCTCATGTTGGATCCGTGCATAAGATGGATCTATGTTGGTTCTACTAACATATGCTTCTTCCTTGTTCCATAGACCTATGCATTCCATTCTCCTTTCCTCCTCCACTTGGTTTGCAAATTATATATGTAGGCAATGACATGTCTTTCATCGTGTGGTTAGGTAGGAAACCCCAAATTTTGTGCAAGTAACCACGCTCATGTCTTTCCAACATGCATGTGGCCATGCATCATCTTGAGCTGACCTATCCACATGATATTTTCCATTGAATCGACTCGGTCTTTCTTCCTTTGAGTTGATGTGCCACATCATGCACTCAAGTGAAGAAACTCAAATATACTCAACTCTTCTCCAAAACCATGTACTTGTTTGTGCACACAACCAAACTCATCTTTTGACCGTTGAAGTGTACATGGTCCTCTATGTGCCCCATTCGTAGATCCATGCTCAATATAAGTGTGAAGTGTCTATAATTATTTAGTTTTCTCCTTAGATGGGTATCGTGATAACCCCAACGTTAGTATTGGTGGAACCACACGTGCCCATTTGGTTGAGGGCCTTACATTGTCCTCCAATCTAGGCTATTTCCATCCTTTACAACCCTAAAATTAGTGAACTCAAACCCCCAAGTTTTCCAATTGAAATATCATTGTGGAAACCTGTTAGTCACCAAGCCTTCCAACTTGAGAAGTTTCTCCATCAATCCCATCCCTTGCGTATATACTTCAATTGGTCTAAACATGCCTCCAAACAGTATACTTCCTCATGCATTAGATTGATTGGGTAGTTATTCCAACCATCATGCCCAACTCATGAGAATACACATCTTCACACCAAAGTGCATTAGTTTTCATCTACCTTTCTATCCTTATATATTGTTGAACTCATCCTTAGGACAAGATGGAGCTACTCCTCTTAGCCTACTCAAGTTGCTACGATGTATCATACCTTAAAGCATCAAGGGTGCACTACCCGATGGAAATGAATTTTATTATGATTTTTTTTGAAATACATAGGTTTGGAAATCTCCTCCCAGAATCATTGTGTCTTAACAATGTTTCATAGTCAAATATTGCAATACCAATCAAACTCACTTTTGTTCAAGTCCAATTGAGTGTAAGTCTCCATACTTTCCTCAATTATAGTACTTAGTCCAAATCTCTTGTGTGGGATGGTAGATGAACTTTCCCAACTCTGTTGTTCATCTTGTTCAGTAATAGCTGTTGCAATAATGGAATGACCTCCATATTCTCTTTGTGGCAGTTGACGAACCTGTAGTTAAACATTTTTTTATAAATCTCTTATCTTCTACTTCTCATGGCGAACGTTAGTGATTATCTAACAACCTCCTTGCTACGATATCATGGTGTGAGGGATCATTTTCCATTTTGTGAACCCCTCCAAATAACCTGATCAAAGAAACCCGTGACTTCTATCCTAGATTATTCTTCTTCACTTAGGCTTGACTGCCTCCTCACTTGGCTCGATCAACCTTCCCCTCCATGGAAACTTTCTCATATAATGGGTTTGTGAAAAAACTTTTAGCGTGTAGCCTTCTTAACTTCCTTTATGCACAAATGCCACTATTTCATTGTAGCAACAATTCGATCCCTAACTGGTTGCAAACTCTACACTTCTTCCAAAGGAGTTAGAATTACCTTGTCTTGATCCTCCTAGAATCTTCCCAAGCTATCAAGCCATGTTCACCCCTTTGGAAAAAATTATACAAAGTTCTTGTTGGGGTTCCGATGTTTTGGCAAGTTTGGCAATACCAAAAGATGAGACAACATCAGAACCACTTTCAGACCTCAGGATCTAGCCCTCCTAGGTCTAGAGAGGGATCTCTCTATATAGGAAAAGGTTTTATGTCTTTGAAGCTCTATGTTAAGATATTAGGCTAGTTATAGGCACAGGTTTGTTTGCTTGTTTGATTTTTTGTTTGGTTGTTGGGAATCAGAAGGAAGGGTTCAACATAAGACAAGGATGAGCAAAGAGGGTTTTAGGAAAAAGAGAGATAATTCAGAGAACATTCAAGACCATTGGGCAATGGAGTCAGGAAAGGGTTTACTTGATATTCAATATGCAGGCTTTCAGTTGGGCTAGTCATCTAAAGCATTGGATCTTAAAGATGATAGTGTGGCTTGAAATGGTAGAAAGAGGGTGAAAGGCAAGGAAACCTCCAAGGTGACCATTCATAAATCAGATCTAGGGACAGGACACGCCGTTAGACAACCTGTGATCAAAAACCTAAAGGTTAACTCTTCAGGCAAGGAAACATTAAAGATTTAGAACACAAGTTGGAAACCTGAGATCAGAGAGAGACTTTGAACTCTCAATTATTTGGTATCTAGCTTAAGGGAACTTAGAAAGGTTCAATTAATTGAAAGGACCCTAGTGAGGCAGAGACAAAGTTCTAAACCCCTAGTATCCCAATTCATTCAATTAAAACCTAACAGGAACATCTAAGAACAGATTCATTAATTCATACATCAGCTAGCAGTATATATTTGACCACTACACTGGTTAAATTAGCTTGAAATCAATTCTCAGATAACACATTCAGCATAAAACATTGAAGGCAGGTAGCGCAGAAACATAGGGTACCTAACAAGGGTAAATCCTATGCCAGATTTATGATGTGTGCCAGAAGAACTGAAATATGATGATCTACAAAGGAAAATCAAGACAAAGTAAGAAAAACATCACCGCTGCTTTAAATCGGGATCCAAAGAAATGTGCTTGTCATATTCAAGAGCAACACCAGTCATGTACAACATTGCCAATAGTTTGGTATTCAGTCTGAAAACATCTTCCTCAGCCTATCTTACAACTTTACACAGAGAACATGTCTCAAGAGAAACAACTTGCAGTTCACAGATATCCGATCAACAACCCTTACAATGTTTTCTCATGAGTTTTTATATCTGAAAGAGAGGCAGAGGAGGTAGATGAAACACTAAATGAAACATTAAAACAGAGTAGGAAGAGGGACTCGAGGCCCATTCTGTTTTAATTTCTATGCTTCAAACTTCTGTACTCTTTGGGTGAAAGAGTGGTCTTCGACGGGTTGCAATTTACTCTAGGTATGTCTTTGATGTACTCTCGGTTGTAGTACTCTGCAGTACTCTGGTGAATAAAAAAAAAGGCAGATAGATGACTACGAGGCCAGCCATATTGTGTAACAAATGTTCTGGTAGCATAGGACTGCTGTCAGGGAGGAAATCATCTCAGGGACATGATACATAATAGAAAGGGTATGGGTACTGTGTCCTTTCTCAGGAGGAAACTCCTGCTGATCGTGAAACATTGATAGCGTTGTTTTCTGTGCAATAGGCCTTCTGTGTGATTTATGAGGTCTTCAATCTGGTACCTGGCCTTTAAAACTCTGAATTAGGGCTTAATATCTTCAATAATGTGCATTAGAACTCCTTAACTCTGTACCAATACTCTTTGCTGCTTCGACTATCTCTGTCAGTGAAATCTGAGCTTTGATGGCGCTGGAAAGGTTTCACACAGTTAAACTCTGTACTTTCTAATGAAAATCACGCTCTAGCACCTTCCCAGGCTCTGAAAATGGTCTTTCTTTTGTTCTGTGCCACTGTAACAGTGACTGTGAACCATGGCGGCGTTCACCGCCTATACCTTGAAAAACCCGCAACTCTGTTAAGAAAACCATGCATGGGGAAGGGTGGATGTGGTGGAATTCCTGTGATGATGGTAGCGCAACAGGAACGAAGGCTATGGATGCAATGGAAATCGATGGGAATTTGCAGTGAGATGGTGGAAAAATGTATGCGGAAGTCGGGCGAAATGACAAAACTTTAATGCAAAACATTAAAATTTTAATTCTTGGCGGGATGATACGATGTTAAATATACAACTCGAGTTTTGGGCCTTTGAACACAATACATAGAAAATGTTCAGAAGACGTATGAAATGGGTGAAAATGGTGGGCCCCGGTCGAGGGTGGAGGGAAATCAACTGCGAGCCGTTGGATCGCAGGAGGCGATCAACGGTGGTGATTGTCCGATGAGGTTAATAGGGAAACCCGATGGGAGGAATTTAGTGGAGACGCGATGCGATGTGGGCCGTCGATCTTGGATCAACAGACGGACATGATGGAATCAGAAGATCGCAATCGGGGGAGGCAGAGGGTGAATGGAGAGGGACGAAGAGCGCGGTGCGATTAGCGCCAGATCATTGGATCAAAGGTGAAACGACAGCTAGGATTGGATCGGAAGATCACAATCGGAGGGGCACAGGGGGTGGTGCCTCAAGACTTTAGCGATTGCGATTGGAGCGGTGATGCGATGGAGCGACTGTCGTCCGATCTGGAGGCAGATCGACGGCTCTGATGAAATCAGAGGAGTGGATGGATAGGGTGATGGGCGCACTGCGATTAGTGCTGGGCCGTAGGATCAGAATGGATAGATGGCTCAGATCATGGCGGGATTGAACATAACAAAAACACTATCGCATCGGGGATTTTGACTTTGCAAAGAGACTGCGCTCCACTCTGCCCTTCTTCTTGCGATTAGCGCCTTATGGGCTGGCGCTTGGTCTTAGCACCCGGGTCACATGGGGAAGTGGTTACTGGGGCTGAGTCGAAGGGGGCTAGCCTGCTATATGGAAAAGAATGATTTTTAGCCAAAAAGGAGGGTTTTTAAGGCTAAAAGGGGAATTCGATAGGAGGAAAAGAGGGATTTAAACTCGAATGAAGGATTTTCACTTGGTTCTAAAGGATGGAATGGGTGTTTTGGAAGACTTAGGAGGGGTTTTGGGAGTCAAAGGGGGAATTTTAAAAATGGGAAAATGTTAATAATGAGGAATTTTGCAGAGGTACAAGGGAAAATGGGGAACTTTTCTAATCACAATTCTTTACATTCAGTGAGGCTCTTTGGATGGAAACAGTAGTGAGGATATTTTTAAAGGAAATGGACACACAGAGGCTTCAAGGATGAGAGATTTTCATAGAAAATGTATCTCTTGAAGGCTCAAAACAATTTATCCACCTATTTGCTCGACAAAAATTTCATAGGTAGCTAATTTGGAATCAGCAGTAGTAATGTTTGAGCATCCTGCCATTGACAGGACCCCCAAACAGATCTGTACCATCTAGCTCTTGCAGAAAAAAGGCATTTGGCCCAACAGTGGCCTGGATGATGTATGGGCCCTGCCACAAACTGTCAAATTTGCCATGCTTTCCTTTGTCTTCTCTCATAGAGTCCCATTTCAGAACTTTACCTCCAATATTGAAGTCGCAAGCCTTTGTTATTTTATCAAATAACTTCTTTATATTTTCCTGAACTTTCAGAGCTCTGTTATAGACTTCTTCTCTTGTTTGTTGGAGATGAATTGTTTGATTTATCCTCCTTACCATGTTGTCTTCTTCTGTCTGGATTTCTTGGATAAGTTTAATCACTGGTACCCCAAGGCTGATAGGAAACACTGCTTCTGTTCCATAAACAAGCTGATATGGTGACATGCTAATGGATTTCTTCGTTGTAAGCCTATCAGCCCACAAAGCATGCACTAACTTGTTGTGCCATGATTTCTTGTTTTCTTCAAGCAGCTTTTTGATAATGGTCACCAAGCTTTTATTTGATGATTCAGCTAACCCATTACCTTGTGGGTAATAAGAATTTGAATGACCAAGTGCTATTCGATACCTGTGACAAAAATCAACCATTTTCTTGGATCCAAAAGCAGCGGCATTATCAATGATTATTTTTCTTGGGCAGCCAAACCGAGAGAGGATGTGGTCTTCTAGGAACCTAATGATGACATAATCTGTGGCATTCCTAGAAGGTATGACCTCTATCCACTTAGTGAAGTAATCTGTGGCTGTTAGGATCCACTTGTGTTGTGCAGAAGAAGCAGGGTGTATTTCTCCAATGAAATCTAGGCCCCATTGCAAGAAGGGACCCTCAACAGAAATGGGTTGTAATGGTAGTGGGAGGAGCTTTCTTTTTCCCTCGAAAATCTGGCATTTATGGAAGGAAATCATCATTTTATGGATGTCATTGAATAGTGTAGGCAAATAATAGCCAGTTCTGAGAATTTTGTTAGCAGTGGCTTTCCAATTCAAGTGGCCTCCACACTCTCCTACATGGAACTCCTGTTTAATTCTCTCTGCTTCAGTTTCAGGCAAACATTTAAGCAATAGGACATTTGTATTTTTCTAGTATAAACATTCATTTAGTATGCAATAGTTTCTGGCTTTTAGCTTTAGGAATCTGGCCTTAGTCTTTGATAGTTCAGGAGGGGCATTGAGGTTTGTGAGCACACACAGGATATCAAAATACCAAGGAGAGTTTTGAAATTGTTCCTCAACTGTGGGATCAGGCAGTCTTTCCTGCTCATCCAAGGCATCTACCATGTTAATGTCAAGGGTTTGTAGATTTGATTCAACCATTAATTGATCCAAGCCTTGACCTTTGATTAGTTTTGTGGGTTTTATTTCCAGGTCATATTCCAATATTACAACAATCCATTTGCCCCTCTTTCCATCTGGATCTTGGGACAAAATGTCTTTAACCACTATGTTAGGCACGTAGGTTGTGGTGTGGGAATGCAATATGTACACTCTAAAGTCTTTCAAGGCCTTAACCAAGGCATAGGCTTGTTTTTCCATTATGTCGTATTTCAAGGGTGCATCTCTCAGAGCCTTGCTGAAGAAAGCAATAGGCTGGTCCATTCCCTTGGAATTTTTCTGCAGCGGGACTGCAGCCACTGTATGCTCAGAGGCAAATGAAAATATCAAGAAATCCTTTGAGAAATCCGAGCTGATTAGGATAGGAGCCCGGGTGAGTGCAATTTTAACTGATTCAAAATATTTTTTAGCCTCAACAGTCCACTTAACCCCTACACCTTTCTTCAGCATGTTAAGTCATATTCCTGAGGTGTTCAGCTAAGTTGGGAATAAACCTCCTTAGGAAGTCAATATTCCAAATGAAGGACTGTAACTCTTTAATGTTTCTCGGGTGTGTGATTTGTAGTGTTCCCTCAACTCTTTGTGGGTCTATCTTAATCCCCTTCTCAGATATGATGTGGCTGAGAAGCTTTCCTTCCTACAGCCTGAATATAGTCTTTTTGGGATTTAATGATAGACCGAAATTCCTACATTTTTCGAAAACCCTTCTCAGATGTTTTAGGTGTTCCTCATCAGTCTTAGAGTAGACTATTATGTCATCCAGATAGATGATAATGAAGTGCCCTATCTCTTTCGAAAAGGCTATGTCCATTGCTCGTTGGAAGGTTGCACCAACGTTCATCAGTCCAAAGGGCATCTTTACGTACATAAAGGTACCCCATGGAGTGGTGAAAGTAGTTTTGAGTTGGTCTACTGGGAGCACTAAAACTTGGTTGTAACCTGAAAAAACCTCTAACAGGGAGATCCGCCTTGAGCCAACTACCCTCTACAGGATATGTTCCATCTTAGGTAACGGGTAGTTGTCCTTAAGTGAGGCTCTGTTAAGGTTCCTAAAATCTATGCACGGTCTGATCTCACTTGTTTTCTTTCTCACAGCTACAAGGTTTGAGACCCAATCAGAGAACCTCACAGGAACTATTATTCCTGCCTCGTACATCTTCTTTATTTCCTTTTCCACTGCAGGCAATTGTTTTGGGTTTATTTTGCGAAGTTTCTGTCTGAAGGGTTTCTGATTCTCTTTCAAAGGTATTTTGTGCTGTATAATGTTTGTGTCGTAGGCCTTTAAGTCCTCGTAGCTCCAGGCAAACACATCAATGAATTCCTTGAATAAGTCAATATATTTCTTTTTCATGTCTGTGGGTAAAGATTTAGCCAGTTTAATCATCTTAGGCTTATCTTCAGTGCCTATGTTGCATTCCTCGACATCAGAGTCTGAGTGTTCTATAGTGGGATTTTTCACTACATCGTTAAAGTCAAAAAGGTCCTCTAAAGGTGCCAGTCCCCTGGGTATATTCCTATCTTTCGACTGCAACACCTCTACTTCCTCTTTATCTGCATTCTCATACTCCTCGGTTGGATTTCCAAGTTGTTAAGTTAAAGCATTTATTTCTATGTTACAAGGTGATTTTTCCTCGTCCGAGGGCTCTTCACTTAGGTAGCTATCATCGGACTTCGAGTTTGAATCAGAGAATTCAAACTCGTTCCTGCCAACCAGGAAGTCCTCAATCTGCTTATTGCCTTCAAAGACCTGCCAATATTTTTCGTTATCCGGCACTGCAGGTCTGAATTTGGTCTGAATGATGATTTGTTTGTCGCTGGGAGTCTTATGGTATGAACTAGCTATGTAGGCTAATCCATTTGCAACTACGTTCTGACCCCTAGGAACAAACACCAGTTCGTATTCTACAAAGGTTTTCAATAAATCGATAGCGTCATTCCTGTACGCTCTCAACCTGGGGTGTTTAGCTGTATACTCACCGTTCACTTGTTTTATGATTAGCTCAGAGTCTCCATGCACGGCTATCCTACAGGCTCCTAATTTTTTCAACAGATTCAAGCCAAGGATAAGAGCCTCATACTTTGCGATATTACTTGTACATTTGAAGTTCAGGTTGAAGGCATGATTCTTTGCGTAGTCACTCTTTGTGTTATGTACCCACATTCCTGCTCCTGCAGTTCTCCTGGTGCACGACCCATCGAAATTCCTTTCCCATAAGGGTTCATTCTCGGGCTTATAATCATTTCCCTCCCCAATGCGGGTCTCACTGGTCTGTTGTGTTACGTGGTCTGCATTGGACTACAGATGGTTTCGTTCTTCGTGTGGAGTATGAGTTTGTGAGGGGTGACTAGCCGGCTGTTTACATCATGTTTCTTGTTTACTCAGAGTTTCGTTTTCAGTGTACTGTCCACAGGTCTCAACCTCGTTTTCTTCTGAGTCTAGAGTGGCCATTATGTTGAAATCTATGGGCGCTATCTCATGGTTTGTATCTCTATTTTCTAGTTCTGGCTCCTTTAAGGATTCATTGTTACAGAGGATAAAGGAGTCCAACTCTGTGTACAGAGTACAAAGGTGAATTTTTAGGCTTTTCAGGGCTGCTGACCAAGAATTTCATTTGTGCCTCTCTATACAGTATCCTCAGTTGGCTAAAGATAGGGATCGTGGCATATGCCCCATCCATCTGCATGGTTCCTTGCATATTGGCTCCCCATGACCTCGATAGTAACATACCATACTTAGGTGGCACATCTGCCACTACGACATCCATAACCATACATTTGGCTGGGATCTAGGTCAAGTTCACACATAGGTCTTTGATCAGGCCAAGACATTTTACTCTGCTAAAGTCAAATGAATATAAGTCTTTATAGGGGCGGGTTATCTCTAGGCCTAACCTTTCCATAACTACCTTAGGCATTAGGTTGTGTGAGGCCCCAGAGTCATGCATGGTGTTGTGAAGGATCTTGTCATGGATATTGAGACTGATATAAAAAGGAGGTACTACCCCTTCCTAGAACTTCACTTCTATCTTTGGACCAAACAGAAGGGCTAGTTGATCATCACTCAGATTGACAGTGTCACTGTTTTCACCTAGGTTTAGTGCTTTCAAAATTTGGCCTTTATGTACATCCTGAGTGGCCAACTCAGAGAGTGGGACAGAGATTTTAATTTTAGCAATTTCACTCTCCAAATTGAAAGTGGACTGACTCTTTGTAATACTCGACTCTGTTTTGTTAGCCACTACCTTAGTGGCTGAATTAGCGGGCCAATTTTCACTATGTACAGTGTTAGGGACTGTTTTATCAGGAACACTAGCTGCAGTGCTAGTGCTGATAGTTGGTTGACTTTGTTTATCAGGGACTTGGCTGTCTTTTCCTTTGTTCTTCCCATAACTTTCAGCCGCCGATTTTCTATTTTCAACAGTTGCTTTAGGAGTTTTCTTAGGCCTTTTCTTTATGGTAATCTCAGAAACTTTGGGTTTTGCAGTGTCTAATTTATTTTTTCTTCTGAGTTCGTACTGTTCTCTGACCTTCATAATGGCATTTTCAAATCCAAGTTTGTAGTCCTCAGATTCTAACCTTTCCTCATCCCAATATGAGGGTGAGATCTGGTCTTCTTCTGTGGAACAATTATGGATTGATTTTTCTATTTAAAACATGTTTATGGTGGTTCCCTCAGACTCTTCTATGATCCCCTCATCTTCATCAAGAAAGTTCTCTTGAAATGGGGGAATAACTTGCTGATCTGAGTCTCTTTGTCTGTTGGGAATGGTGTTATTTCTTCTAAAGCTCTAGTTTTGGTTATGATTTTGGTTTCTGTTCTGGTTACTAACTATGACAACAATTTTTTCCATCATTTGCTGTAGTTTTTCCATGTTTTTAGATAGACGGTCATAATTGGGGCCAGATGTGGAGGCTACAATGTCATCTCTATATGTTACCCTTTTCTCAACTCTCAACCTTGTTTTTTTCTCAATGAGATTGGCCTCTACACTCACTGCTCCTTTTTGCATGTCTTCCAATGTGTTGTAATCTCTCTCCCTAAGGTGGTAGGCCATGTCAGCATCAAAGCTTTTGGGATATTTCACTAGAGCCATACCTTGGGGAGGTTTCATATGTGGAGGAAGAGCGTTATAAACGCTGTTAAACCTTGTAGAGTAGTCATGGACACTCTCTCCTGAGTTTCTTTTCAGGTTCTTGTATTCTGCTAAGATTTGGAGAGGGTTGGCCTTAGCTTCCCATTTATTTATGAAGGTCTGGTATGAGGAGGGTAGATCTTGTATGCTATTAGGAGGTATGCCTTTAAACCATTTCTTCACATCACCTCCTAGGCTCTGGGCAAAGATTCTCATTTTGACTGTATCATCATCTATCTCCATGTAGTCAAAAGAATCTTCCATCCTGTCTACATGGTGTTGAGCTGTGGTGGACTCTTTTGTAGTGAACTGTGGGATATTTGATTGATAATCATTGGGTAGGGACACTAGAGGCTGGGGTAAAACTAGAGGTGCATACCAGGCTGCCATGATGGTATTTTGAGGAAGTAAGGGGTTGTCTTGAGCAGCTGGTATATGGGTGGCAGGGATACTAGGACCAACAGAAGTCTGTTGAGCAGATTTAGGGTGGCAGAGCCCCAAGTTTTGAATGAAGTGAATATCAGGAGGTGTAGATGGAGGGGTCTCTCTGTCCCTAATGTGTTTACCACTTTGAGACGGTGACCTGGGAAACTCAAGGTCTGGCTGGTCTAGAACACTGAATGACCTAGTTCTTGATAATCTGTGTGGTGGGTCTTGGTCAAGATGAGTGTCTGATAGAGCTGTAAAGTCTTCTGGTGCAGAGTTAGCCCTATGGATATGACTGGAAATAGTTGGTATTTTAGGTGTAGGAGATGTCTTGAGGATGCTCTCGAGGTTGTCAACTATTTCAGGTGGGTTTGGGTTAGGATAAGCTCTTGTGTGAATGGTTCTTGAAGCCAGAATGTTGTTTTATAACCAAGCAGCTTAACCCCACTTGTTACTTCTAATGTGGTTGATGTTGTTGTGGAATCTAGTCTCCTAGTGGAGTCTCAAGATAATCAGCAGGCTTATTGATCACCAATGGAGTCTTTGGTCGTTAGGAAACTATGGAGTCGCTAGGTGGAAGGTTAAGAATGTTTCGAGAATGGTATAATATCCACCACAATGATTAATCACCAAACTAAGGCTACTACGGTATTCTTTGAGTTTGTGAGGTGTTTAAGGGTGTGTTTTACTCAAATCCTCCCCAACGGAGTCGCCATTATGTTGGGGTTCCCATGTTTTGGAAAGTTTGGCAATACCAAAAGATGAGACAACATCAAAACCACTTTCAGGCCTCAGGATCTAGCCCTCTTGGGTCTAGAGAGGGATCTCTCTATATAGGAAAATAGTAGTGAGGATATTTTTAAAGGAAATGGACACACAGAGGCTTCAAGGATGAGAGATTTTCATAGAAAATGTACCTCTTGAAGGCTCAAAACAATTTAGCCACCTATTTGCTCGACAAAAATTTCATAGGTGGCTAACAGTTCTCACCTAAACATATGCAATACTCAATCTCTTCAACTAGTGAACTTCGTTCCGTGGAAATGGTGTCATCAATGTAGACAATCCGTCTCTCATCTATATACACGTGAAAAGCATCAATATCAATTAACAACTTGGTCATTTTCTCATCTTGTGCTTTCCACCATGTGATGATAGAATTAGATATGCTACTTCAAAATCTACCTTGTAACGCTCATCGTAATGAATTGTACTTCTCTCCCTCCATGATGTGTTTCCTGTCACTCATCTCACTCATCAACTTTGGCTGATAGGATGGTATAACTTGACACTACCTTTCATGCCATCACTCTTTGTGCTATGATTTTCTCTAACATATTGCTTTGACTTGTCATGACCTTCAAGAACCTATAGAGATATGGGTGCTCCATTGACCTTTGGTGTATGTGGCACTAACATTTTTTTGATTGATGGCAAGAACAACTTGGTTGTACTCAACTTGTACTATGCCTGCACTTCATCTTTTACTTAGTTTTATTTAATTCTTGTTCCAATAATTAAATTTAACCAATAATCAATCCAATATGATAAAAGTGCGCAACATAATATAAAATTAATAAGTTATTTGTGGGTGGCCCAACATGGCCTAACACTCGAATCATATACAAGAGTTTATAAGAATTGGCTTGTAGTTGTTACAATAAGAATTGAAACACATGTTGGCATTGATGCTGTGATGATGTAATAGTTGGCATTGATGTCAACATGGTAGTGTGTGAATATTGATGAGTGTTGTAGTGATTGGTGGTTGGAATTTATATCAACCTGTGCATGTATTGCAGATGATTATGTTACTTGTATGTTGCTTGGCTTGTTAGTTGCAGGATGTTTACCATGGTATTGGCATTACAAATATTGGTATCACTATGGTATCATTACCTTGGTATTGGTTTGTGTGTGGTCCAGGTCAGCACTTGGTGTTGTCATGACGAGTATTAGTATTACCATGGTATCTGCCTATGATATGGGCTTGGAGATTACCATGGTACAGGGGTCCATGGTATTGGCATAACCATGGTATTGACCTGGAGTTTACCATGGTACAAGGGTCCATGGTATTGAATAACCATGGTATTTCCCTGAAGTTTACCATGGTATAGGGGTCCATGGTATTGACCCGTGGTATTGACCTAGAGTTTACTATGGTACATGTGTCCATGGTATTGGCATAACCATGGTATTTACCCATGGTATTGACCTGGATATTACCATGGTAAAGGGGTCCATGGTATTGGCATAACCATGGTATTGACCCGTGGTATTGACCTCGAGCTTACTATGGTACAAGTGTCCATGGTGTTGGGATAACCATGGTGTTTTCCCAAGGTATTGATTGGAGATTATTGATGATATTTTGACATATATTCTTGTGATTATTTTTTAGTGTGAGTGTGGATTGATTTGGAGAGTTGTGTGATTGATGGAGTGAGTGAGTGCTACAGTTATTTCAATAGATAAGTGTACATTTGTAGTTGAGTTTAGAGTGCATATCAGATTTTATTATTTAGATTAGATATTTTTTTGGGCTGATCATGGAGCAAGTTTGAGAACCTAGTTTGAAAATGCATGAAATGTGGTTCGCATGGAGATGTTGATAGTGCGAGGCTTCATTATAGATAGTGTGTAGATAAGGTGGGGGCCTTCTAGCAAACATATTAGAATGCTAATTATATTTCTCCAGAGTCCAGTGGTATAGGGAGAGGTTCATTGGTTGTGGTGGCTTCCGGTGAATGGTTGTTCATAGAGTCGTGAGAGAAGAGACTTTCTAGCTGATATTGCTATCATGTCGTCTTAGTAGTTGATTCTTCCAGCTACTGGGTGGTAGCTTCTCTATGTAATAATTTGTTCAACATAATAGAATATTTGAGGAACAACAACATTGGGTGGTTTTTTTCCCTGGATAGGGTTTTCCACCAGAAAAATTTTATGGTCTCTTATGTGCATGATTTCATTGTTGATTCTTTATGGTGCTTTTGTATGGTGATTTTGTATGCTTGGATACATTGATTTCGTGTTGGTTTTTGTGCTTTGGTAAAAATAATTAAAAAATAAATTGTCACAATCACTACTAATTCAACCCCCCCCCCCCTCAGTGGTGAATCCATTTCCAACAACACAATCATTACAAAGAGTCTCCTGTTATAACCCTCAACACAACCATTCTAAGATTACACCAAAACCCGATGTGGCACTGACCCAATTTCCCTAAACTTGGGTATTCCATACTATGCACTAGTGATACAATGTATCCCCATTTCACCAACCATGTGATTTTCCCTTGTCACCTTTTTGCCTAAATGTGTAACCCATCTCCTTTTCAATTCATGTGATCCACCTATAGTACCCCTTATTCACTCTCTTGTCTTGTGCACTTTTTAGATTTATGCACTCCATAGACTTATGCATTCCATTCTCCTTGCCTTATCTAATTGGATTGTATTTCATATATATCGCCATGCTCCATTCCACCAAAAAACCACATCCCTCTATCTTTTGCTCGTACTAACATGACTTCCATCATGCACTCATGTATGAAATATGAAATTTCATGCAAGTAATTTAGTCCAATATGTCTCGTTGACATGCATGTGCCAGTGTATGATGTTGATCCTATGTGTCCTTGTGCTCTTGTTTGTGGATCTGACTTGATATTTCTTCCTTTGAGATGATGCACCACACATTAGGAAATCTGAAAATTCATGTAGGTTTACTCAATATGATGTATTTCCATGTGTGTGCATCCATGTCAAGTGTTGAATTGGGTGTCCATTGTGCCCTCGTGCCACCAAGCCAACCCAAGTTTTGGTGTGCCTCTTGTGCCATGCATGCCCAGTCAACTGACTCATCTACTTTGGCAATGTGCACCCATATTGTGCAACCATTCTCATCTATACACAATGGTAATACTACAACTCAATGTACTGAATTGAAATCTCTTAACTCATCTATGCAACCATGTACTCATGCATATAATTGAACTTATCCTTCGATTGGTGAAGTGTGCTCAATTCTTCATATGCCCCATCCATCATTCCATGCTCAATATAAATGTGATCACACCAAACTCTTTAGTTTTCTCCCCAAATGTGTTTCATGACAACACCCACTTTAGTTTTGGTGATTACTCATGTACCCATCTAGTTGAGGGTCTTACAACAATAATGTTAATTTTTAGAAACTTGTTATATAATGAAAATTGTTTTTGAAAAATAGAACATAGGAATGGGTGGTGGTCAAGAGGAGAATAAAATTGAGGATATTTCTTTTAAATATACATAAATACTTTAGTTTTGCAAAACGATATTGAGCCAAATGTTAGAAATCTAATTCAATATACTTTGGTTGAATTTGAAGAAATGGATTCTTAAATTATTCTTCAATAAAATAAAAATAATAATCTCATTTTAAGGTTATGGCAAAGCTAGACACCAAATTGGTGCATGAGACTTGCCTCTATGCAACAATTTTATTGCTAAAGTCTATAGAGGTGATTCCTGCTCCCCCTTTCTTTATTCCTCCTTTTTCTTGACTTTCTTGGTCCAATGCAAAAATTGTCCAAGAAACTATATGTGTCCAAGAGTATGAGAGAGAGAGAGAGAGAGAGAGAATATACTGAGAGCCATAAGTATAATCAAAAGCTTGCCCATTTATCCTCAAAATCCATTTTATTAATGAGGCCTATATTTTCTTCATTTTCCATTATTTTCCTTCATTTACTCCTCTCATGCGACCTATGACCTTTCATCTCCCTTTTCTCCTAATTTCCATTATTTTCATAAATAAATGTGCCAAAATGCCATTTTTCCTTTCTAAAGCCTTTTCCTTTTCCAATTCCTTTAGCCATAATAACCCAAATGAACACCCACTAAGATGTTTTTCCAAACATTCAACTTGGAATACGTGTCCCATCAACCATGGTTATTATTTTTAACTTTTATTACATGGAATTTTTACCAGGGTTGATATAGAACCCTCCCCCTTGGAGGAACATCGTCCTTCGTTTTCAATGATGCCTACAACTAGTAAACCGCTAAAACAAAACATAATTCCAATGGAGCTTTATAACACAACTCATTGCAGTATTTACAATGGATAACATGCTGAAAGAAAAAATCACCATGACAACCATACCATGTACTGGAGCTTTATAACACAACTCATTATGATATTTACAATAATATACACATATAAAAATTTTCTCAACTAGCAAATAAAAGGATACGATGCCCGTATCAGCAACAAGGGAATCCAAAGGATTACACCTCCACCCTCAAAAGTAGTACCAGGATTCACCTCCTTCCCAGGAAATCCAAAATCCACTGCCAAAGTCAAAGTTTGCATCCAATGTCCAACGCTACAATCATGCATTGTTGTACCCTCAATGAACAGTTACCGACTCATTGTTCCAGGTCATACTCCCAATCTGCATATGATGCCATTTTGAAATGCTAATGAATAAAACCAGTCCATCCTTGACCTTCCCTTCTCTGATGCACAATCCCTCGGGCTATCCGATCACCCCCTTCCGTGCAGTCACACACCTTCCAAGTTTTTATAGCACCCCATCCTGGGCATTCCATCCATTGGCAAGGCTTCCTCGCATGAGAATATATAAAAACCAAGGTATATCCCTGCCTCAACCATCATACCGGTCATAGCATGATCATGAAAATCAATGGACACTTTTGGGTACCATTGTCCCACACAGGCCCTGCTCTTGAAGCTTTTTACCAACATACCGTTGCATGTTCCAATTTCTTTTGTTGTTGTTGTTGATTCTTGCAGTCAATTTCAACCACCCAACTAGGAATTTCCATGCTTTCATGTACCAAGCACATAATCCCATTAGAATAAAATAAATTTGAAATAAACTCAAATCATAGGTATCGTCAATAAGGTACACTTGCAATTCTATTCACTTCTTCTACCTTTGTTCTTTTGTACACACACTGGATCAATTGTCACACTCAAAAATCACCCAGTGCTTTTGCTTCTCTTCAATCACGTATACATACACACAATGTACATCAAAAAACGTACACCTACATATGACATACAACACCATACAATACATGCACCCACACCAGCATACGACACATACACCTACACCCGGTGTACAATACCACACAATACATATGCCTACACCAACATACAACACATACACTTACACCCAGTGTACAATACAACACAACACATAAACCTACATTTGGTGTACAACACAAAACAATACATATACATATACAAAATACAACACAATGAATACACATGTCACGATACCATGACTACACCATGCATATACATAATACTGCATGCCCACAAAACAACATGTACGACATGCACACAATACCACATGTATACCAGTACCATATGCACAACATGTACATAGTACCACTTGTACACAACACTACCTGGACAACGTGTGCACCACATCACATGTACACAGAACCACCTACACAACATGTAAACAACGCCAAATGTGTAGAAATTATACAACAATAATGTATATCATGGATTCAATCTGATCTAACAATGTACTAAAGTTGAATATTGAATCGTTTCTACAAATAAATTACGGAATTAAAAACACAATCACCAATCACATGAAGTAAAGAAGAATCAATCAAGCCATAACACAGCTAATTTCCTGGGGAAAGCTTGCTGCTCAAAACCCCGCTATATTCTATTGTATATTTAGCATGGATACATGAAATAATTACATACAACTCTTCTCACAAGAGCCCTCCTGTACCCAGCTAATTGTCTCACACTATCTCAGATAAAAATGACCAATACTTAGCCAATTTTCTACCTTTAGACAGCTTGCCTTGCTTACACAATCCCTGATGAATGCAATCCCTATTATTTAGGAATTTTGGCCTTCCTTGAGTGCGCCAGTATCATGGGAACTCCAATGGGTGTTTGGCTGCATGGGTGCAACCCAATAATCCTACAACTGATAGTCAACTTCCCTTTCACCTAGATCTCAACTGGGTCTCCACTGGAAATTACATGCATGCAAATAATAATAGTAAATCCCCAGTTGCATGTCAGATCATTGATTGTGAATTAATTAATATTTAATTCACTTGATCTCTCACTAGTGTATCTAATAGTCACAACTAACACAACTGAGTTTAACTCACTTAACTGAGTTAAACTTATTACAACCTGCATTAACTAATGCACCACTACACTTCAAACTTTTTTACAACTAGAATTACTCTGCATGCCTCACCAACTACCCTCAACTCGAAATTCATGAGCTAACTAAGTTTATCACACTCAGTTAACTATTACAAGTTATTTTTAGATTAGATTACATTTTATTCTCCATCTTAATTAAGGGATAACTAAAATAGGCATGCACCAAATTTACCCCACACCAGTGTAGGTGCTACTAAGACCTGTGGTCCCACACTAGTGTAGGTGTTGCTTAGACCTCCTAGTCCCACACTAGCGTGGGTGCTGAAATTTCTTGTTGAACTTCAACACTCCCTCTCAACAAGAAAGGGATTATCCTTCACCCCGATCCTATCTCTATGGTATTCGAATTTTCTCCTGGTGAGTGCCTTCGTCAGAATATCTGCATCCCAATATTTTGTGGGAATGTACTGAAGTAAAATTATCTACCTCTACACAAAATCTCTGAGATGGTGGCATCGGATATCTATGTGCTTGGATCTATCATGAAACACATGATTAATCGAGAGTTTAATGCAAGAGGATTATCACAATGTATGACTGTCGGATCCATCTAAGAACCAAACAAACCAACCAAGATCTTTCTCATCCAAATAGCCTCACATGCAGCTTGAATTGCTTCCATGTACTCTGCTTCCACTGAACTGAGTGCCACAGATCGTTTCTTCCTACTATACCAAGAAATTGTTGACGATGCTATGCCGAATATCCCTCCTGATGTGCTCTTTCTGTCTGATGGACTACCTGCCCAATCTGCATCCGTGAGGCCTTGAAGCTTCATTCCATCTACCCGTATTTACCATAGAACATACTCTGATGTGCCCCTCAGGTATCTCAAGACATTCTTCCCCGCCTTCCAAAATATCTTGGTAGGATTAACCATAACTTGACTCAGCTGGTTAAATTCGTAGAAAATTTTTGGTCTGGTGTTCACTAGATACATCAATGAACCAATTAACTGCCTGTAGACAGTATTATCCACTACCTCTCTAGAATTAACATATTATTTCCTCCAATTTCCTAGAAGAGGAGTATCCATGGGTTTGCAACTCTCCATGTGAAACTTACCCAGTATCTCTTTGGCATACTTTCCTTGAGAAACAAAAATTTCACCATCCTGCTGCCATATTTCCAAATCAAGGAAATAATGAAGAAGTCCCATGTCCTTCATTTATAACTCCTTGCAAGATCCTCCTTGCATGAGTGTATCAACTACTCATCGCCATTCAAAATTATATCATCAACATAAAGAAGAATAATCAATAGCTTACCCTCAACCACAATCTGGTACAGGTTTTCATCAGCTTCTCTTTTGGTGAAGCCCAGTCTGATGAAATAGTTTTCTATCTGAGTGTACCAAGCACGAAGTGCTTGCTTCAGCCCATACAGTGCTCTCTTAAGTCGACAGAGATCCGACTCCCTTTCAAAGATATCGAAACCTTCTAGCTTCTCTATGTACACTTCTTCCTCAATCACTCCATTGAGAAACACATTTTTCACATCCATCTGATGAATGTGCCAACCCATCTGCGTTGAGAGTGCAAGGATGGATCTAATGGAAGAGTACCTTGCAACAGGTAAAAAATTCTCATCATAATCAATCCCCTCGATTTGTTAGAATCCCTGGGCCACAAATCTGGCCTTGTATTTCTCCATACTCCCATCGGAAATTTTCTTTACCTTGTAGATCCATCTAGATCTAACCACTGATTTGCCGACCGGTCTTGGGACAATCTTGCATGAACTATTATTAATAATGGAGTCATACTCCTCCACCATTGCATCAACCCAAGTTGGTTGCTATACTACCTCCTTAAAGGAAGATGGTTCAGTCACAACAAATTTTCTCATGAGAGCCATGTATCCAGTACACATGTCCGGAGAATGCCTCTGTCTGCACTGTGAAGTAGGGGCTCCTAGATTCTCTGCAACATCAAGTCTCAATCTATCAACCTCCATGGTGCGCCTTCTGCCATTTCTAATGGATGTCTCTGCATGAGTGTTTTCTGCTACTCCATTATCCTTCGTATGTGGTTGCTCCACATCTTGAGGCTCATCCTTGGGAACCAAGAGTTCCTCCTCTGCATGCAAGTTCATATCCCTCTCAAGGGACAACCGCATGGCTTTCTCCTCATCAAATTTTATATCTTGTCGCACAACAATCATTCTGCTGTTTGGAAAATACAATCGATAGTTGTGGGGAGTTTTAGTGTACCCAACAAAAATCGCAACCTCAGTTGCTGGTTCCATCTTATTTCTGGCGTCTTTGGTCACGTGCACATAAACAGATGAGCCAAAAATCTTAAAGTGTGAAACATCAGGTTTCTTGCTAGTGAAAGCCTCTTCTGGTGTACTCATGCCAAGTATCCTATGAGGACAACAGTTCTGCGCAAATACCGTAGTGTTGCATGCTTCCGCCCACAGATGCATCGATAGGCCTTGATCATGCAACATCACTCTTGCTACACCCACAATCGTTATATTCTTTCTTTCAGCGACCCCATTCTTCTGTGGGTTATGAGGCGATATCAGTTCTCTTCAAATTCTTTCTTTGCTGAAGAAGTTCTTGAATTCATTAGAGATGTATTCACCACCATTATCGCTCCTTAGTGCCTTCACTTGCTTCCTCATGTCTTTCTCCACCAGTGCCTTAAACTCAAGAAACTTTGAGAATTTCTGATCTTTCTTCTGCATAAAGAAGATCTAGCACTTATGAGAAAATTCATCAACACATATCACATAATACTTATGTTTTGCTGTCGAAGCAACAGAGAATGGTCCACACATGTCTATATGAACTCTCTCAAGGATCCCTGAGGCTCAGTTCTCCTTCTCATGAAAGGTGGCCTTTACATATTTTCCCATAGAACATCCCTTGCATGTGTCTAACTGCGCAAGTGTACCCTTGGGAAAACCACTAGAAATCTGCTGCATGAATTTCAAGACTCCATGGTGAAGATGGCCCAATCTCCTCTGCCATAATTCGCCCTCATCCTGGATCACCACTTTGTCTGCCTTGCCCATTAATGCTGCACAACCATCTACATCCATCTTGTAGATATTCTTAAC
Source organism: Pinus albicaulis (assembly GCA_034641835.2). Lineage (NCBI taxonomy): Eukaryota > Viridiplantae > Streptophyta > Pinopsida > Pinales > Pinaceae > Pinus > Pinus albicaulis. The sequence continues at coordinate 1,469,642,331 of CM076575.1, forward strand.
TTGAATCCCTTTCTTCTTTGCTTTTCTTGTTGTTTGTGTCACCGAAAATATTTTCCTTCATTGAAAACAACATCATAGCCTCTATCCTCCAACATTGCAACTGAGACTAAATTTTTCTTCAAACCCAGTACATGCATTACATATTTTAATTGAAATGGTTTACCTAACTATCTCTAGAAGGTAATGGTACCAATCTTGGTAGCAATGTACCGCCCATCATCGCCCATTTCAATATGCATATGGAGATCCTTCTCCTCCAAGCTACTAAAAAGTTCCTTCTCTCCCGTCATGTGAAAGGAAGCACCACTATCCAAATACCATACAGATCCTAATGCACTTGACACCATGAATGTGATCAATGAGAATTCAAGCTCAAATTGTGAGGCAAAAGCCTCACCAGCTGCAGATCCTCCAACCTTCTTGTTCTTCTTCTTTTGTGGACATTTACTAGCATAATGTCCATGATCGTGACACTGAAAACACTTCACCCTAGACATATTCTTCTTCTTTCCATCTTTGGACTTGGATTTGGAATGGAATTTATTTCCCTTCCCTTTCTTTGCCTTGGCATCCAAAGCACAATCTTCTTCATCTTCATTCTTCGATGAAGATCCATCTCTGGTGTTCCGTTTGAACTCCTCCTGCAACAAATCTGACCACATTCGTTCCCAATCTGGCATCTTTTCCCTTCCATTAACAGAGTCTTGATAACTATGCCAAATATTGGGAAGTCCTAAGAGAGCCAAACTCACCAAATAATCATCAGTGACAGTTATTCCAATGCTAACGCTCCCTAGCTCATCCCGACATTAGACAAAATTTGTTCGATATTTTGGCATGGAGTCGCCTTTCTCCATCTTGATCTTCCTGAGTTTATCTTTCAATGCCAAATTCCTATGGTCACTGCTGCTCTAAAGTAGATCAATCAAAGCCTTACACATTACATATGGTGTGGCTTTCGCATGGAGGCTTGAGAAAATGTGGTCTTGTACTCCCCACAATAGGATCCTCCTCACCTTTTCCACTTTATTATGCCATGAATCAAGATTTGTAGCATCTGTCATAGCGGGTTTAGGAACATCATTGTCAACAAAATCCTTCAAGCCATTGTCTTCGAGTACTGCCTCCATCAAGTCCTTCCAATCAATATAGTTAGGGCTACCCTTGAGTGCATACTCCAACTTCAAGCCATTGAAAGCCATTTCGATCTTGAATCAGTTGTAGCACCAAGAAAGTCTTTCTACAAATTTGAATTCTATCCAGTCACAAACTCAGCTCCTCCTTCACTATTGTGATTTCCTGTGCTCTGATACCATGTATAAATTATACAACAAGCATGTATATCATGGATTCAGTCTGACCTAACAATGTACTAAATTTAAATACTGAATCGCTTCTACAAATCAATTGCGGAATTAAAAACATAATCGCCAATCACATGAAGCAAAGAAGAATCAAGCAAGCCACAACATAGATAATTTCCCGGGGAAATATTGCTGCTCAAAACTCCACAATATTCTATTTTATAGTCAACATGGATACATGAAACAATTACATACAACTCTTCTCACAAGATCCCTCCTGTACTCAGCTAATTGTCTCACATTGTCTTAGATAAAACTAACCAATACTTAGCCAATTTACTGCCTCCAGAAATCCTGCCTTGCTTGCGCAATCCCCGATGAATGAAATCCATATTATTTAGGAATTTTGGACTTCATTGACTGTGAAAGTATCATGGGCACTCCAATGGGTGTTTAGTTGCATGGATGCAACCCAATAATCCTACAACTAATAGTCAACTTCCCTTTTACCTATATCTCAACTAGTTCTCCATTGGAACTGACATGCATGCAGCTAATAATAGTAAATCCTTAGTTGCATGTGAGATCACTGATTGTGAATTAAATAATATTTAATTCACTTGATCTCTCACTAGTGTATCTAACGATTACAACTAGCACAACTGAGTTTAAGTCACTTAACTGAGTTAAACTGATTACAATATGCATTAACTAATGCACCACTGCACTTCGAACTCTGTTACAACTAGAATTACTCCACATGCCTCACCAACTACCCTCAACTCGAAATTCATGAGCTAAATGATTTTATCACACTCAGTTAACTATTAAAAGTTATTTTGAGATTATATTACATTTTATTGTCCATCTTAATTAGGGATAGCTAAAATAGACATGCAAAAAATTTAGCCCACACCAGTGTAGGTGCTGCTAAGACCCGTGGTCCCACACTAGTGTAGGTGCTGCTTGGACCTCCTGGTCCTACACTAGTGTGGGTGCTGAAATTTATTGTTGAACTTCAACAAAATGTACATTTCACTACATGTACAATGTGTACAAAACACCACATGCACACAATACCACACATATAATCATGCACACAACGCCATATGTACATAGCACCATATGTACATCATGCACACAACACCATATGTACATAGCACGATATGTACAACACACACATAACACCATATGTACATAGCACCATCTATACCTAGCACTGCATATGCAATATACACACAACACCATATATACAATAATAATACAACATCATATATACACAATACTGCATATGTTACATACACACATCACCATAGGTACAATTACTGAATATACAACATGCAAAAAATATACACAACAATAGTATTGCACATCCATAGAACACACACTAAACCCACAAGCAACCTTGATTCTAGTGTTTTTCCACTATCTGTGTTTATCCTAGCATGTCGTAGATCACACATGATTTTCACTTTGTTGATGTAGCCCTCATAATTACCTTCCCATGACATAAACATAGGAATAGTGTGTGCATATACAATTAAATCATATCCACATGATACTGACCTCGTAGATCTATTAAGGCTACTCTGCCACTTGATTCCTCATAGCTAGGAACCTCTTCATGCGATTCACCTGCATAAGTAGTCATTCCTCCACAAGAATGATCCCTGCTAACCCTAATAGAGAGTGACATAAATACATACATGCATACATATATAATCATTAGCATAAAACAATAATCATCCTGTCAGACAACGATATACATACACACATATATACATATAAACATTTAGCATCAAACAACCATGATCTATGATGACCCTTGTCAGACACAACATACATACATACATATATAAACATCAGCATAATCATGATCACATAATAATTTCCAGATAGCATAAGGTCAAGGTTAAGATAAATTCCTTTATCCATGCACAAGATTGAGAACAACAGTTCCTAACATAGCCAAGGAATATAACACCTGAGATCCATTTTCTTTACCTTTTTTTTTTTCCTTTCTTGTAGAAATGTATATAACTGATATGTTATACATCCGAGATTCTCCTGATCACACACTATTTGACTTCATGCACAATACATAATCTCTTCTACCATTGATCATTAATTGCGGAAATAAAATCAATTGCATGCACACATTAAAACCATAAACATTCACACATATGAACACAATATTTTATGGGAAATCTTAAAGCTGAAAACCCCCAACTATCTGTATATTATATGTCATAGAGATCATGTAAAAATCATCATACAAAGCTCCTCACAAGCTCTCATTACAATCTCCAATTGTTACACACTAATCAGGTCTGATCTAGCAAATCTCATGCTCCAATCTCTGCCACCTGCTAGCTTGCCTCTACTGCAAAATCACTGCTGAAGAATGGCTCTGAATGAACTCGAATTGGTACAGCCTTGATCGCGTAATCCTCATTGGAATCTCCAACCATTGTGTGTTGCAAATCATGCAACACTATAGTCACAACTGATAGTCACACTGCTCTTTCACCTACCTCTTCATTGGTCTCCACTGAAACTGTCCATGCACTGTAGTTAACTGATGTATTCTTTAGTTGATTGATGAGTTATTATTTAGTGAATTAATTAATAATTAATTCACACCACTCTCACTAGTGTATCAATCAGTTAGACTAGATACAACTAGCTCAAATATGTTTAACTCAGTTAAACTAAACACAACTCCACCAACTACCTCAATAACTCCACCAAACTCTGTCACATGAGTTCTAACTGAAGTGTCCATGCAATAGCTCCACTTAAACCTAAGGAATAGCATAATTCCTTCTGTCAGCTCCTGTGCCACATCTGTGCACTTAACTGAAGTGCTCCAAGAGAATAAGTTAATGTTTATAGTCCAAATATTATTAAGAGCTAATAATATTCGACATGTCTATTTTTAGACTGGCAATCTAAAAATAGATTCCGTCCAATATGTCTAAAAATAGAAGTCCATATATTTTTCCAACTTGACCAACCATCCACAAATAGCATCCTGCAACTCATAGAATATGATCGACATGTCTAAAAATAGACATAGTCTACAAATAGACTTGCGCCAAAAATAGCCTGCGGGCCCACTTAGTGAAGGCGACTCTTTTCACTAAGCTCATCATATTGTTGCAATCTCAACACTCCATGTCAACAAGATAGGGATTATGTGCCACCTCGATCCTGCCCCTGTGCTATTCGAATTTGCTCCTGGTGAGCGCCTTCGTCAAGATATCAGCATCCTGATTCTCCGTGGGAATGTATGAAAGTAACATGATCTCCACTGCACACAATATTTGATATGATGATACCGGATGTCAATGTGTTTATATCTATCATGAAATACTGGATTAACCGAGAGTTTGATGCAAATCTGATTATCACAATATATCACAGTAGGATCTAAGTGTGAACCAAACAACCCGACCAGGATCTTCCTCATCCATATAGCCTTGCATGCAGCCAAAATCGCTGCCATATACTCGGCCTCTGCTGAAATGAGTGCCACAGATCTCTAATTCCTGCTGTACCAAGAAACTGTTGTCGAACCGATACTAAAAATCCCTCCAGATATGCTCTTTCTGTCCGTTGGGCTCCCTGCCCAATTTGCATCCGTGAAGCCACACAGCTTCACCTCATCCGACTGTTTGTACCATAAACCATATCCCAATGTGCCTCTGAGATATCTCAATACATGTTTTCTTGCCTTCCAAAAGAGCTTGGTAGGCTTAACCATAGCTTGTGAAAGCTGTTTAACAACATAGCATATGTCAGGTCATGTATTAACTAGATACATAAGCGACCCCACCAACTGTCGGTAAACAGTGGCATCCACTACCTCTGCCGATGTAGCATCCTCTTTCCTCCATCCACCAGGAAGAGGAGTGTCGAGAGGCTTGTAGCCATGCATGTTGAACTTCTCCAGTATCTCCCGGGCATACTTGCCTTGAGACACAAACAATCCATCACCGCGCTGCCAAATTTCCAATCCCAGGAAATAATGAAGGAAGCCCAATTCCTTCATCTCAAACTCCTTTACAAGATCAGCCTTGCATGAGTGTATCAACAGTTCATCACCCGTCAAAATCAAATCATCTACATAAAGTATAATGATCAACAACTTACCCTCCACCACAATCTGGTATAGGTTCGGATCCGCCTCACTCTTGGAGAATCCAAGTCTGGTGAAATAACTGTCTATCCATGTGTACCAAGCACGAGGTGCTTGTTTCAATCCATACAGCGCTATTTTGAGCCTGCACACATGCGACTCGCTGCTGAAGATCTCGAAACCTTCGGGCTGCTCTATGTACACCTCCTCCTCAATCACTCCATTGAGGAACGTAGTCTTTACATCCATCTGATGAATGTGCCACCCCATCTGCGCTGAGAGAGCAAGAATCGTCTGTATGGAAGAATACCTTGTGACAGGTACAAAGGTTTCCTCATAATCAATCCCCTCAATCTGCGAGAAGCCACGGGCAAAAAATCTTGCCTTGTACTTCTCCACACTCTCGTCAGCTGCTTGCTTCACTTTGTAGATCCATCTTGAACCTACCACTGATTTCCCTTCCGGCCTTGGGACAATCTCCCATGCATTGTTTCTAACAATTGAATCATACTCTTCCACCATGGCATCTACCAATGCGGGGTCCTCCACAGCTTCCTTGAAAGAGGATGGCTCTATCACGATACACTTGCTCATAAGAGCCATGTATCCAGTATACCGGTCAAGTGACTGTCTTTGTCTGCGCTGTGATGTAGGTGCTCCTACAATCTTCTCTGCATCCTGAATCAGTCGCTCAGCTTTTGTAGTGTGCTTCCTCCCTCTGATGGTTGGCGTTGCATGAGTGGTCTCTTCCACTCCATGAACCTCCTCTTGTGGCTGATCCATATCCTAAGGCTCATCCTTAGGAACTAATAGCTCTTCATCTGCATGCAAGTGTGGCTCCCTCTCAAGCGAACATTTCATGGCTTTCTCCTCATGAAATTTGATATCCCGTCGCACAACAGTCTTCCGACTGTCTGGAAAATACACACGATAGTTGTGGGGTGTATCAATGTACCCCACAAATATCCCAACCTCTGTAGTCGGCTCCAGCTTCTTCCTGGCATCCTTCATCACATGAATGTAAACAAGTGAACCAAAAATCCTCAAATGAGAAATATCAGGCTTCTTACCAGAAAATGCCTCCTCAGGTGTACTCATGCCAAGTATCCTGTGAGGACAACGGTTTTGCACATAAACCGCAATATTGCATGCCTCAGCCCACAAGTGTATGGGAAGGCCCTGATCATGAAAAATCGCCCATGCAACACCCATGATTGTTCCATTCTTTCATTCCATGACCCCATTCTGCTGTGGGTTATGAGGCGCTATGAGCTCTCTTCGAATTCCTTCTGCGCTGCAAAAGTCCTTGAATTCACCATAGATGAATTCACCACCATTGTTGCTCCTAAGAGCCTTCACCTGCTTCCCCGATTATTTCTCAACCAGTGCCTTGAACTCACAGAACTGTGAGTATGTCTCGCTCTTCTTCTGCATGAAGAAGATCCAGCACTTCCGAGAAAAATCATCAACAAAGATCACATAGTACCTGTGCTTTTCTTTCGAAGCTACTGAGAAAGGTCCACACACGTCTGTGTGAATTCTCTCAAGGATCTTCGTGGCATGACTATCCTTCTCATGAAAGGTGGCTTTCACAAATTTTCCCAAAGTACAACCCTTGCACTGATCTGACTGCGCAAGTGTACCTTTGGGAAGCTCGGTAGAAATCTGCTGCAAAATTTTCAAAGCACCATGGTGAAGATGGCCCAATATCCTGTGCCATAGCTCGCCCTCATCCTGGTTCACCACTCCTTCTGCCTTTCCTACCATTTCTGCGCAACCATCTGCCTGCAACTGATAAAGGTTCTTAACTCAAACCCCTATCCTCTGAGTTTCACCAATTTCCTTACTGCGCAGGAAAGCCTTTCCCTCGCTAAAGACAACATCATATCCCTTGTCTTCCAACATAGCCACAGAGATAAGATTCTTCTTCAATTCTGGAACATGCATCACTTCCTTCAATACGAAGGGTTTACCAGACTCCCTCTCAAAGGAAATGGTATCGATACCGGTCTCACTATATCTACTATCATCGCCCATCTCGATGTGCACTCCAAGATCTTTCTCATCTAGATCAGTAAACAAATATTTGTCTCCGGTCATGTGAAAAGACACACCACTGTCAAGAAACCACACTGAACCCATCATACTTGAGACCAAGCATGCAATTATCGAAAAATCCTGCTCAAACTATGAGGCTAAGGCCTCTCTAGCTGCAGATCCAGTGGCCTGCTTATTTTTCTTCTTCTGTGGAAACTTTGTGGCGTAATGGCTGTGTTGGTGACAATGAAAGAACTTCACCTTGGACATGTCCTGCTTCTTGCCTTTCGCACTAGATTGAGAAGCATTCTTCTTGCTCTTCCCCTTCCTTGATTTGGCATCCAAAGTGAAATTTTCTTCATCTGCACTCTTCGATGAAGATCCGTCCCTGGTACTCCGCCTTATCTCCTCTTGCACAAGATCTGACCAAAGTCGCTCCCATCCTGGCAATTTCTCCCAACCATTGACAGAGTCCTGATAGGAATGCCAACTCTTTAGAAGCCCAAGGAGAGCCAAGCTCACCAAGTCCTCATCATATACAGTAACCCCCACACTTCCTAGCTCATCCCTGCACTGGAAAAACTTTGTGAGGTACTTGGGTATACTGTCGCCTTTCTCCATTTTTATGTTCCTGAGTTTATCCTTGAGTGCCAACTTCCTCTGGTCGCTCTTGCTTTGGAATAAATCTGTCAAAGCTTTCCACATCAAGAATGGAGAAGCTTTACCATGAAGGCTGGACACTTTGTGATCCTTCACACCTTCCAACATAATCCTTCGACATTTTGCTGTCTTCTTTTGCTATGCGTCAAGTGCGGCAGCATTGCTAGAACCAGGTTTTGGAATTTCTGCATCTATGAACTCCTTCAACCCATTTTCATCCAAAACCGCCTCCATCCTGTCATTCCATGCAATATAATTTGAGCTTCCCTCAAGGGCATACTCCAATTGCAATCCATTGAAAGACATCTCAACTTTGACACCAAGAAAACACTGCTGCAAATTCGAATTCCACCAACACAAAACTCAACCGCTTCAATGTTTTGCAATTGCTCCAATGATCAATATCGCTATGATACCATGTAGAAATTTATATAACTGATATGTTATACATCCGATATTCTCTTGATCACACACTATTTGACTTCATGCACAATACAAAATCTCTTCTACCATTGATCATTAATTGCGGAAATAAAATCAATTGCATGCACACATTAAAACCATACACATTCACACATATGAACATAGTGTTTTATGGGAAATATTAAAGCTTAAAACCCCCAAATATATGTATATTATATGTCATAGAGATCATGTAACAATCATCATACAAAGCTCCTCACAAGCTCTCAGTACAATCTCCAATTGTTACACACTAATCAAGTCTGATCTAGCAAATCTCATGCTCCAATCTCTGCCACCTACTAGCCTGCCTCTACTGCACAATGAATGTTGAAGAATGGCTCTGAATGAACTCGAATTGGTCCAACCTTGCTCACACAATCCTCATTGGCATCTCCAACCATTGTGTGTTGCAAATCATGCAACACTATAGTCACACTGCTCTTTCACCTACCTCTTCACTGGTCTCCACTGAAACTGTCCATGCACTGTAGTTAAATGATGTATTCTTTAGTTGATTAATGAGTTATTATTTAGTGAATTAATTAATAATTAATTCACACCACTCTCACTAGTGTATGTCTTGATTAGACTAGATACAACTAGCTCAACTAGTTCAACTAAGTTAAACTGAACACAACTCCATCAACTCCTCAATCAACTCCACCAAACTCAATCACTTGAGTTCTAACTGAAGTCCATCATGCAATAGCTCAATTAAACCCTAGGAAAAGCGTATTTCCTTCTGGCAGTTGCATGTGCCACATCCGTAGCTCGAACTGAAGTGCTGCAAGAGGATAAGATAATGTTTATAGTCCAAATATTATTAAGAGCTAATAATATTCGACTGTTCTATTTTTAGACTATCAGTCTAAAAATAGACTTCACCCAATATGTCTAAAAATAGAGATCCATCTATTTTTACCAACTAGACCAATCATCCACAAATAGCATCATATAACTCATAGAATATGATCGACATGTCTAAAAATAGACATAGTCTAAAAATAGACTTGCGCCAAAAATAGCCTGTGAGCCCAATTAGTGAAGGCGACTCTTTTCACTAAGCTCATCATCTTGTTGCAATCTCAAAATTTCTCACGACTGTTCTTCCACTATCCATTTACCATAATGGATGCAACAAGTCAAATCAATTGTCATATTCTTACCTTCCACTATGCTTACTCATGCATTGAGCTTCATCTGTGTCTTACATTACCTGTTGGGTACCACACAACTCTCCTTGAGCTCCATTAACTTTCCTCTTTCCCCAAACAATTCCCAAGACTCTCAAAACATAAAAGGAAAGAACAAGAAAAAACAAGAAGACCGTTGAAAACGACAAGAAATATGACATTACAACAAAGTGGCATGGCCATGCACTAGACACAATCAAGACTGCAAACCAAGCGCAAAAAATCACAATAAATCAAAAGCATAATACTTAGCAATAAACACCATGACTCAATCCCCGTGGTTCCCAGTGCTTCTGAAGGAAAAATAAACCTGATCCTTCTCCAAGATTACATGACAGTCTCTTGCCATGCAATCCTCTACATCATACTGCCATAACCACATAAATGTTAGTGCATAAATAAATATAACAATATACCAATTATCTTACCTTCTTATGCAAAACACGTTGCCTTGTATCTGAACACATACATATATATTCTCTCAAGGGACTCCAATCCCTTGGTGAATCCAACCATAACTAGAAAAAAATTGTTATACCTATCAAATACATGTTCATAAATATAGCACATATCCAAATACTGGGAGACAAGATTAGGGTTAATAAGGCTTTATGTATGTGAAGTAATATTTCGTTTGGAATTAGGGTTTCCAAACATAGCCAAAGGAATTCTTACCCAATTCCTTTTTTCTACCTTTCCCTTCCCGCAATTAAGTCTTACTATGCACTATCACATCACCCAACTATTAGTTATATAAACACCTCAACGGTTACCTAGTCATTATAATACCAAGCATGTTGCCCTGCAACTGCTCACACATGTCAATCACATGTTTCAAATACCAAGACGCCATATCTATTAACTAAAATCAACCTCTACCATGACTAACAACCATGTCATAATCAATTAATAGTCAAAATCGTAATACTACAACTATCACCTACTTATACTTAAGTACACATCATCTATCTCAACACATACTGTATTAGTACAACCATATTAGAAAAATTTCATTTCTTCAAGCAATCTTATAGAAACATGCTCATCTCATGAAATTAATCAAATATTAAAATGAACTATAAACGTACAGTTTTAGATAAATCAACTAGGTGACAAAATCAAGCAATCAAGCACGAAGTAAATGACATAAGCCAACTCATACCTCAATGTATATTAGGGGAGGCTATCTTGTCTTCACAATCAATCTAGATTAGCACGCTATAAATTCACAACACCTCAACTCAAACATAAATAAGGTCATGATATCCATAATAATAACTAGCTAACATTTTCACATCATAAACTCATAAACAATTGTCATTCATGCATAACAATCACATATGCACAGTCAATCTAGATTAGTATGCCATAATATCACAACATATTAACTTATACCCGAATGTCAAAAACCTAACCATTTGCATAGGACAATCCAAATTAGCATGATGCATATAACATCAAGGTATTAATTCTATAACCTTAATCACCAAGTCAACTAACATATAACAACAACAAATTATCATATAACATGCTCATCAATAGCATATAACATAATCATCGAGTTAACTACAAGTTAACCTATAACATATTCATCAACAACATATAACATAGTCATTAAGTTAATACCATGTTTGACTAACCAAAGCATGTACATATGATCACACTAATTAACTAACATCTATCATGTATGTAACCATAAAATCAATAGAATGAAAGGCATACACATAACCGTAATGCATATGAATACACTGATCAATTAGCATTTATCACATATGTAACCATAATAATAGAATGAAAAACATATAAGTAATCCTAATGCTTACAACAACCATGAATCACATACATGCATGCCAAGTATACCAACTTGTATGATGATATGATCTTACCCCAAAGTCCATTGTTGCAACTTCACTTTAATGATCTGCATCTCCTGCTCTATCTTAGCAAACACACTAGCATCATAACATACCAATATCATCATGATAACCTAATTGCATACAATGACCTTATGCACAACAACCTCAATCAAATCAATGAAAACTTGACCATATGCACCCACTTGATATGTATAACCAATCATGAACGGCTAATGCATGTTCAACATATGACATCACACAAGAAAGAATACACGTGTAACATCGAAGCATGACCAATATGCAGCCATAACATAAGAAAAAAATGCATGTAAAATATGTGAGCAAGAGTGCATGAACAATACATAAGCATGATAAACACATAACCAGTCATAAAATCATGACAACATGTTGAAAATAACACCATCAAAACTTCCATGCACTATAAGGAAAAGACCCTCTAGCGGAGGTTATAAAGGAGGTTTTTAGTGTTATAAAATTGGCTAAAATTGTCAAAAAAACATATGCTACCACATCCGTTTCTGGTAATGAAGGTTTTGGCAGAGCTTTTAACGGAAATTCAACACAAATAAAAAAAAAATGGGTGGCCCTAGGTTATTACAGATGTTTTTTCATCGGTGCTCTTATCAGGTTTTAACACACCAGTGCGTATCGGTAGACAGTGCACCGGGGCGGTCTAAGGATAATGCACCGGGCCGTTAAGGAAAACAACTGCACCGGGCATGGTGTTGGTAATACAACGCACAGGGCCGTTCTAATTGGTCTTGGGATTTGAGCAGTGCCCATAGGTCATATAAGCACACCAGTGCGTGTATCTTTATGAGGCACCGGTGCTTCGTATCATAGAAATTAGACACCGAGATTTATAATTGGTATCGGTATTCGTGCAGTGCACATGGAATCTACAAATGCACCGGTGCTTATAGATACATAAACGCCCCGGTACACATTATCACACAAACACACCGATATTTATAACTGGAATCAGTATTAGTGTGATGCCCATAGAATCATAAACACACCGGTGCATTTAGACACATAAACGCACCAGCTTTCATTTCGTTTTTTTAGAAACATCCGCCTCTGACAGTTCAATTATTGTGATTGTTTTAAATTAATTATTCATCAAAAGTCGACACATCTTATAACAATATTCATATTAATTACATTTTTATTAATGCATTTGAATGTGCTGTTTGGATTAATTTGTTATATCATATCAAAATTATTGTGGTTTTTTAAAATTCATTATTCATCAAAAGTCGACACATATATATAATCTTATAACAATATTCATATGAATTAATTTTTTATTAGTGCATTTGAGAACGAAAATGGAGAACGCATAGAATAAATTAAAATATATTTTATATATATATATGAATAAGAAAATTTTTATCATACAAAATGGGACAATTATTCATATCCCTTTGTCTTTCAATTGGGACACTATGTCCATTACAATAAACAAAATGTCTGATTTCACAGACATATTTCAAAAAATAAAACGCCTTGCTTTGATATCCAAATTACATAGTGATCATCATTCTTCGCTTGAACTGCTGTCACTGTTAGAGCTAATTCCATGACTTGGATTATTTTCATGAATGTTGTGTTCACGGTGTTGATTGTTTTCTTCTTCTTCACTTTCCATATACAAACATAAAAATAAACTGAAATGAGTGTATATACATTGGTGAGAATAATGAAAATTCCAATATTAAATAATATACATCAATGTAAATCGAAAAGAAAAATGACGTACCATAGCAACAATTGACTCATAAACTATACACATTCTTTCAAAACCATGTACCATGCCATATTTCAAAATTTCATTTGTTGGCGAAGTTCCATACTTTGTTACCTGCAAGTTTTATACCCTATAACAAATCATATATTTAATATAAAAGATGTTTTTGTTCTATTAATTATAGACGGAGCTAATTAAAAAAAGATCGATAGATGTTTACAAATTCCACAATTAAATTCTGATATGCCAACATATACTCACAACCCATATTTAACCCAATTTCAATCAATTCGTCTGATGGTTCTTCTTTGTATGTTAGCACCCGTTTGAAGACATTCAATGATGATTTTTGTAAAACAACTTAAAAAATACAAAAATGAAATCTAGTTAAGTTGTTATAAGGAAGTAACAATTACTCACAAACTTAGAGATCAACCATTTTCTTCCTTGTCCGTCCCTGTTTTATGTCTTTGAATGGGTTCCATTTTCTTTTCTTTTTTTGCAAGAAAATTTATTGAAAATTAATATTTAATGCTAAATTGTTTATTTATTGTACCTAATGATCGAAAAATTCAATGATTACATATTACATTTGAAGCACGTTGTTGTATTCATTCCACTAGATCCCTCAAAATTTTGTAAAAGTTTTTCCCCCTTTCGTTAACTTCCAGCACCACTCCAGATGAGCCAAGGAGCAATTCATTTTCATTTGCATGTTCTATTTCTTTTCTTTTCTTAGAACAACATTCCTTTTCTGAGTTGTTGGTCCCTGTAGAACATTAAACATATGTGAATTAGTAGACTGTTTCACACATGTTATCTAATAATTTTAATTATATTATTAATGATAACTAAAAAAAGAAACTCATATTGGATCGATAGTATTTTTTCATTCACCTGATTCATCTTTTGGCAATTTTTCCATTAAACTTTTACGCTCTTCTGGTCATAGATCAGAAATAATCATATCGAGCTTCATCATTTTGTGGCTCTGCATGATACACAGTAAACAATACATATTAGTTAAAGTTACATATAGTTCAAAAATAATATTTTTTATAAATAATTTTCAAAGAACTTGCCTTTTTTGCTTTTCTTTATGTGTTAACAGTATTTTTGTTACTTGATATCTTGTCAGTCATTTATTTATCAACCTGAAACGTGTAGCATATCATTCATTAATATATTTATAAATAAATTCTCAACTTTTCAGGTAGAAAATAAATCTCGAGACATTGGTGCGTCTTTCATGAAATCCGCACCACCGCCGGTGTGTGGATATATTAACAACGCACCGCAAAATAGTATAATACACCGTACGGTGCGTTAGGTATTATAAACACACCGCAAAAACAGTGTAATAGACCTAACGGTGCGTGGGGTATTATAAACGCACCGCAAAAAATGGTGTAATACACCGTACGGTGCTTTCCTAGTTAAAGAGGGCATTGATGCCCTATTTCAGATTTGGCGCATGGATTTTAAAAAATGTTTTCAATTTTTTACGACACAGAACTTGCGCGGTGCGCTGTAATAATACAGAGGACCGGTGTGGTGGCATACGCAGGGCACATCGATAAAGAAAAATTCATTTTTTCAAAAATTCACGCAATGGCCGAATGGATTAGGATCTGACTATGCAAGTCGTCCCGTGGGTTGGACGTCAATCTAAAATGAAAAACCCTAATTCTGAAATCACAGAAATAGGGAGAAGAAAGGGAAAAAACAAAAAAAATGAAGGGTTCAGGGTAAAAATGGATAAAACTGCAGGAAAAAATAAAAAACTGCAGAAAAAAGTAAAAAAAAAAAGAATTAAATTTAATCACGAAATGGTTTGAAATTCTATGATAAAGGGCTTGAATAACCAGAGTTTTTGTTTCTGATTGTCTGAATACTTTTGTTCGAACGTATTTCGCCATCCACAGTGCCCTCGTGCTCCCCTGCAAAAAATTGACTGAAAATTTTTAGCAAAAATAGTGAAATAATGAAAAGTGTTTAGTATTTAAAGAATTATTTTATCAAATTAGATTTTCGAAAATATTTTGCCGCCCATTTTTCAAATTCCCATTTTTTTTTAACTTAAACAAAATAGAGTTGTATTTTTTTTATTTGCGTTTATTCATTTTCGGTGCACGGCAGTGTGACGCACCGGTGCGTTGTATTAACACGACGCACCGAGGCCTATTAGGATGATAAGCATGCTGGACTTTTTAAAGTTTTTTTTTTTTTTTTTTGGTATGTAAGATCATAATAAAATAATGATAATTATAAAGTACATGAATTTATTTTCATTATTTTCTAAACTTTATATATGTAAGATCATAATAAAATAATGATAACTATAAAGTACATGAATTTATTTTCATTATTTTCTAAACTTTATGTTACAAAAATTCGTATTATTCTAGATTTGTTATTTTACAATTATTTGCAAATTTACAAATTTAAATATTTTAATAAAATAATTTCACATTAATACAATTAAAATTTTCACATTAATAGAATTAAATTTTACATACAATTACATTAATTAAAATTACAATTACAATTACAATTACAATTTTACATTAATTTCACATACATGAATTACAATTAGAATTACATTTACAATTACAATTAAAATTTTACAAATATTTTACATATAATTCAATTAAAATTACAGTTACAAATACAATTACATTTACAATTTTACATAGAATTACATTTACAATTACAATTACAATTTTACAAATATTTTACATACAATTCAATTAAAATTACAATTACAAATACAATTACAATTTGTGAAATTTACATACAATTAGAATTAGAATTACAATCATTTCACAATAAATTAAATATTACAATTACAATTAAAATGTTACATTAATAAATATTTTACATACAATTACACTTAAAATTACAATTAGTACAAATACAAATACAATTTTACAATTTTACATAGAATTAAAATTAAAATTACAATTACATTCACGACATAATATTTAATAAATATCATGGTCATTTAATAATATTAAATTAATTAATAAACATCATCACGATCATGATAACCATTGTACAAACATCATATTTGACTAATAAACACATTCAATTAACATCAAATTAACATTATATATTAACATCATCACAACACAAACATCAAATATACATCCCAATATAATGTCAAATAACTCATGCGCCTATCACATATACACATCTATCTGCAAGCTAAACATTAAATGAACATATCTAACATGACTAACAATATGCGCCACATCATGATGATCATTAACATGAAAACTAAGTACAACTGCAACATGAACATAAAATACATAGACCATATATATATATATATAACTATAATATAAATCATGTCATGGATCAGGCGCTGGTGGTAGTATAACAACATGATCAATAACACTAGTAGAAGTGGATGCGGCTTGCTCAATAAAGCTTCCAAAAGTGCCCTCGATAGTCAAGAAAAAATTTTACCCCTAGCCTGCTCATGATCATGATGATCACTAGTACTGATGGATGCATCCACTGGTGGTAGTAAAACATGATCAATATGAGGCGCAGTAGTAGTGGAGGCGGCCTGCTCAGTCAATAGTACTGCAACCTCGGCGGTCGATGGTCCAGCCTGCTCATGATGATCGTGACTAGTACTCATGGTGGATGCTGCAGGCTGCTGACTGGACGTGGCCGATGGTCCAGTCTCATCTCCATGATGACTAGTGTCAGATGCTGGCAGTGGAGCCTCATGTTGATCATCAGGTGCGCTGCGAGATGAACGATCATGAGATGCATCTGAGTGGCTGCTGGCAGACTGTCCATCATCACGTGTCGCAACTCTACTATGCCTATAGCTACGGACAATCCTCCTCAATCATGTAACAGCTATCATAGCTCCTACGACATGCCACATCAAGCCGTACATGTCACGCGGCATGCCTCTCCACATCCGTATCAATCTATCATCACCTTATATCTCTCTGTACTGAGCGGGCCTGATGCCTGCATCTGAAATCAATCCACAGAGTTGGCTGCCCAACTCCATCTAGTATTTGGTCTCTGGTCGACCACACCTAGCAAAAGGCGATACCGGTGCACCATGAGGCGCATGAGGATCAGCACGTCTCTCTGCTGTGCCACCGGCCTCATCCTGATCTGGTGCATCAGCCATCTCCTGATCGTAATCATCAGGATTGACACCTGGATCATGTGGTGGATCCGGCATCTCATCGCCATCAAAAGACCCAATGTCTGCAAAATATATACAAGTACACAATAATAAATAGACAATTTCATTACACAATTTAATAAAAACAAGTTAAAGAACATGTTAGAATAAATATAAATAAAACAGTAATATTACCTCTATCATCTGGAGGCTCATCAGGAGTGAAGAGGATGTTGGGACACCCTAGCCAATCTAGTCTAGCATAAGGACATGGGACCATAATGAAGGGATACAGTCCACCAACGCTGGCTAGTAAGTCCAGCGAATCATGTGATATCCTCGCTGGAAACATAGTGTCTCCCCTATTGGGCATCATCTGCCCCCACATGCACATCCGGGCCTCAAACATCAGCCTACAAGGTTGTCGAACAAAACTGGGTCTCATCTCTGGAAACCTCTCAAAAAATAAAAATAAAACAGCTCTGAAGCAGAAGGGAAGTTGACCCTCCCTTGTGCATGAGAACGACATCTATCTAAGGCCGTACAAAATTGTCGCAAAAAAATGGCAGACCAACTCATAACTCGTGGCTGTTGTACTAAATAATCAATGTAATTTAAAATCGAGCAACTAATGCATTGCCCGTCACTGGTGTTGTGCGAAATGATCGAAGCGATAATAGAGAGGCACTGCATGTCCTGTCTACCAAAAGCACCTATACGTAACTAACCTCCAGGTACCTAAAACTCTAAAGGAGACAGTACATGTGCTCCAATGTATCTCTAGGAGTAAACTAACTGACTCCCTGCTACACAACCAGGTGGCACATCTGGGAATGAGGGGAAATCCACCCCTCTCCTCAATTGTCTTGTAATAAAATAAATGTCCTCCTCAGTGGGTGTGTACCACTGATCAAGACCAACCTGAAAATCTTGTCGGTGGGCATTCCACCTGCCGATAAGATGTCTCAAAAGCACACTATGGGCCTTTAGGCCGGAAATAGCCTCCTCATAGAACTTGAGGAGGCCTATCTGCTTAAGGATCTCCTTGGTATCTGCAGTAATAGGGCTAGGGCATCCATCTCTCTCCCTCTCTCTCACCTCCCATTGGCGAATCATGTCATAATGTTATGCTTGTTGTTTCTACTGTTGCTCATGTTCTCTCTTAATCATTGCCATATTAAATAATTTTTTTTTATTAAAACATAAATGTACTTATAAATATACATATATAATTTTTTTTGACAAAAAAACAAACATACAAGTCGGTGCTCCATAAAAACAGTCACGCACCGGTGCTGGTGCATCCTAATATTTTAGCGCATCGTCCTCGGGGCCCCTAATGAAACAGACCACACCGGAGTCAGTGTCGATGTCTATTTTTGAAGCACTGTGGACTGTACATAAATCAGAATAGCGGTGTGCTGACTGAAATATACGCCTCGGTGTGTATAGTCGTGTTAGAGCACCGACTTCATGACAATGACATAGTTGACGGTGCGGTCTTTTACCCGGCCGCACTATTGACCCTCTTGGAATGCAAAATGTGGTGCGCTGAAATAAACCGGGGCAGCAAATGTAGTCAACGCACCGCACTGTGATTGTCAGGGTCAACGGTGCGCCTGGATAAATGAGTGCATAGTCTTTTTTATTTTTTATTTTTTAGTTTAAAATTTATCGGGGCACCTTCCGACGTCGCCCCGGAAACAGTGCGGTTACCGTTAGCACCGGTAGCGGTGCTGCCTGTAAATTTTATAGGTAGCCCCGCTAGTCGGTGCGAGCCGAACAGCTCGAGCGCACCGCGCGACAAATATATATATATATATATATATATATATATATATATATATATATATATATATATATATATATATATATATATATGTATTTTTTAATGGTTTTTTTTTTTAAGTTTATTTCAATTTCTAATCCGCTAAAAGGCTTAATTATAGAAAAATGAGAAAAATACCTGTACATTTTGCTGTCGAGGAGGCATATTGGCTGTAAAATTTGGAAAATAAAATTTTCCCACTATTTTTCAAAATGCAAGCTGGAGATTGGTGGCAAATGCAGAGCAGCAGTGTGTGTAATGGGTGCAATGACAACACTGATATTAGGGCGGCTCAGAAATAAAGAAATAGCACCGGGGCTTGAGAGCTCTAGAGCACTGAAGAAAGTGAATAATGAAGTTTTTTGGACGTAAATTTTTTTTTAATTAACTTTGTTTCGGTGTGCAGGGTTTTCTAAGCGCATCGGTGCTGTTAAACAAAATCGCACCGGGATGTTTCAGTTTTGGCACGAAAATTTGATGATGCACCATGGCGGCGTAATTGTAAAGCACCGGTGCGTAATAGTTGCAAAGCACCGGTTTTTTGGCCTTATTTTTTTTTATATAATGCTATTTCAGTGCGTGTGGTTTCGGGCGCACTGGTGCTATTAGAGAAGAACGCACCAGCTCGTTCCTGTTTTGGCGCAGTGTTTTATGATCCACCAGCACGGAAGAGTATTGACGCCCTAGTTTGTTACAGTAATTGGATGCCCTGACAATGTGTGTACTTTGCACAGGCTGTCCGGTGTGCCAATGTTCGGTGCACACCAATGCGTTCTGTCGTATCATGCGCACCGATAATTGATAGCTCAGGAGCACTGAAAAACTGAAAAATATGAGTTTTTTACCGTAAATATTTTTTTAGTTTAACCCTTTACCGATGCACATTGTTTATAAGTGCACCGGTACTATTTGGTACAAACACACCGGTCGGTTTGTGTTTTGGCACGTTTTTTATGATGCACTGGTGTGGTTTCTTTCTACCGCACTGGTTGGTTTCAGTGTTGGCGTTGTGTTTTATAATGCACCGGCGCGAACGAGTTGTGAGGCACCGGTGCTCTATTATATTATGATGCACCGGGCGTGTGTGTACGGAGTGCATAGTGTCCAGTGTGCCAATGATTTTGCTGTCCCGGTGCATTCTTTTTTTTAGAGCACCGGGGCGAGTTGTAACGATAAGAGCACCGATAGGAAAACATCCGCAAAACCCTCCGCCCGCCAACCTCCTCTAGTAACCTCCGCTAGAAATGGATGTATGGGGTATTTTTCTTTGTGGCTCCTCAAAAACATCCGCTAGAGGGTCTTTTCCTTGTAGTGATGACGACATCACTACAACCATGATTAACACCATGAAAATGCAACAAGCACACATAAGCCACAAAAATACTAAACACATATGCAATCAACATAAATGCACAATCAACACATTGCCCATCTAGTCCGAGGGTTGAACCTCACTCTGATACTGCTTTGTAACACCCTCTTCACACATCTACCCAAGTAACCGCCCAACTGGGGTAAACATGTGACGAGAGGCTACTATAATGAGATTCAACCTCTTAGGTGGCCTTAAGGAAGTGGAACTAAATGAAACAAAACATAAAAACCTTGTAAAACAACAACAACACCCCCAGGAGGTAACTCAACCATTAAAGCCTCTTACCCCTTGGTCACACTGACCTTTTGACCTCTTTGAGCAATAGATGCAAGCAAAGGCTTGCAAGAAAACATCAAAGAGGCTATAAACACAGGCATAACACAACATGTAATGTTCCAAATTTTGCAATAAGGTAATTGGAACATTAGAATTGCTTTATTTTTAATAAAGTGAATAAAATGGGTGAGGGATCCCATGTAGCAACCTAATAAACACTCCTAAGGTGCAAAAAGTCACTTAAGTGGCTTAAGTTAGTAGCCCCAAGTGTGAAAAGGGCCAAAAGCAGGTGAGCTAGACCATGGTTGACCCAAGTCAACAATGTACCCAAGAGGGGGAAGCTTGCACAAGAAGATTGCATAGTTGGATGGAGGGAAATTTGAAATGAGAGAAACCCTAATGTGAGTGGGGTCCATGGCAAGGGAGCATGCCTTGCATAAAAGATGAAGGAGAGCCATTGTTGGGGATCATCTTTGGAGAAAGAATTTTGAAGTTGAAGCTCTCTTCAACGGAGATAGCTTGTGCTGCTTAGCACAAGAGGGATTCCTGTTCAGGAATTCCCTCCTCTTCCATGGGAGGCCATGGAGAGATTGTTCTTCATCTTCCTCACATCTTGGCTTGATGCCAAAGCAGTCATTTGCAGCTACTGCGTTATTCTTGCAGCAAGAAATGCTGGAGTTGCTCGTGTTGCAGTGAGGGATCTTCATCACTCATTTCCAGAGCTATTTTGTACAGGAAGAGCCCTCTCTTTCTTTAGGATATTAGAAAAGGAGATTTCAGGAGCTCATATTGTAGATTTGGCATGGGGCCATATGTTTCTTCTCATGCCCAGCACAGTCTCCTTCCCTTACAATGTTATCTTCAGAGGTGGCTTGCACAAAAGGTTCATTTTGTGCACTAGAGAGTGAAATCTTTAGTAAGGGGATCAGCCCCTTCACTTTGGAGATCATTGGAGGAGGTATCATTGTTTATTGCAACATCTACTTCCTTCTCTTATTTTGTATTATATTTGAGTTGCAGTAGCTACATTGCAACTCCGACATTTCCTGTTTTATGTATTTTAGCCAATCCCTTGGAGGATTGTTGTAATAATGTTTTCTGGGGTTGAGATCTTGCTCCCCCATCTTTATTTGAGCACATATTGCTATATCATCTCATTTATACTAGTTTTTAGTCATTTTCTCTCATAGACTGCACAATGATAGAGTTGCTGGGTTATGCAACAATGTATTTCCTTTGTTTTAGGTACATTTCCCTTGAGGCTGATTTGAGCTCACCTTGAGAGGAATTTTCCTCAAGGAATTTGTATTATATTTGCTGCTATAGATTATGTATCAGATTTTCACTCTTCTTAAGGCATTATTTCACTACTTCTACATATTGGAGTTTTAATACTGTTGAAGGTTCTCTCATTAAGAATTATTTCGGTATACTTGTTGGTGGGAGATTTGAATAACCCCCTTAGGGTTATTTCTTTGAGCTTATATTCTACAGGGAGTTCGTATCAGATATATTATAAGGCATCCCAACAATGTATTTCCTTATTTTCACATGGGCTTCCTTATACAGCGTCCTCTTGGACACTGTTGTAGAAATTCCTTAAAGGGAAATATTAGCTTTTGACAAGTTCTATTGGCAGAGTCTGCTAATGGGCCAGGTAGCCTCTGGATCTCATCCTTCCTTGTGAAGGTGAAATATCCAGTAAATGCCCCTAACAGTCAATCTCTGAGATAGTTCAGTGTTGATTGTTAATACTCCTGGAGTTGGAATATTGGAATATCTTAAGATATTCCCGATGGAGCAGCAAGTTCCAGATTTGGAACATTACAGTGGTATCAGAGCTTATAACTTGGCTCAGCCTGTGAAGTTCGAATTTCATAGAAGAAGAGGCCAGAATGATGCAGAGGATGAGATTAATCTCATCAATTTTCAGATCCAGCAACAAGCTCTCCAAGGAGGTTGAGGAGACAGAAGAAGGAGAAGAGGAAGGACCATGCACTTCTTATTCTCACAGAGAAATAGAGCAGAAGCATGGAGGGGCACATACCAGCGTTGTCTTTATCATGAAGGAGTAGCCTTCATCTCCAGCAGTTGAGGCAGCCAGCACATTTGGGGAAGAGAATTTTTCATGCACACATGACCCTTCCAAACTTTACCAAGGTATGCATGAGTTTTCATTTCCTGTTGGTTCAATACATGCCATGAGGGATTGCATACCATGGCAAGCTATTTGTCTAGAGCAGGAGACTTTCACTGCGCTGTGCCATTTTGAGGAAAGAAACACTCATCATCCTCATGCACTATTGATGAACCATGCATCACATGTGAGGGTGGGGTTTAGAAATTTTGTCATGAAGGAGATTGCATTTCAATGTCCCATGAAATGGAAAAGGAGGAATCTATTTTGGGACAATGGTAGCTCTTGTGAAATAGGTACCAAGTGGTAGGATACTTACACCAAAGAGTAGAGCCTTATGGATGAAGTGTGCCCAGCGGAAATGTGGAGGATCCATAACCCACAGGTCCCAGGATCATTTCACAATTATTGCTCTTAATGAAAAAAGAGGAGAGCATGGGTGCATCATGATGGGATAGAATTTCTCTTACCACTCATTATGTTCCCATTTCATATTGGGTATGGTGGAAGTATGGAGGAGCAGCAAATACTTTTGATGCTCAAGTTTTATGTTGTTGCAGGAGCAAGAGGAGGCACTAGCATAGTGCAAGGGGATTTCTCTTTGACAGTTGATGCCCATGCAACACCTTCTTCATGGGAAGGGATCTACACTTGTAGCAAAATTATGGGAGGAGTCTTTGGCAAGATTCATGTAAAAGAGGGGAGCTTTGAGATGATAGTGGTCCTACTCCAAAGGCCAACAACGTTTTCACTTGAAGGCTTGGATTACTTGTTGGAGTGTTCTCAAAGCCACTTCACAAGTGATGTACTTTGGAGGCATGTAGGTGATGAGCATGAAGGAGTAATGGAGGAGAGCACTCCTCACTACATTTTAAATTTCTTGGCTTGGTTGCACAAGCACAAGAAGAGGGATCTACATGCAGTATTTATGGGTTATTCTTTCATGCATTTTCATGCATATTCTTCATTGATGCAGGAGTCCACTTGGGAGGGCATCTTGATGGTTGCATATCAGCATATGGATAGATGCATAGCCCAAAAGATGATGAGATGGTTGGCACAACCGTTCCCCTACTATGTTGTAGTAAGGGGGATTTTTCACTTGAGCCATTTCAGCTCAAAGGCCAAAGTACATGATGAGAGAGGTAACTATTTGTGACATGCTTTGCACTCTCTTATATTTATGAGTAGCATATCAGATCAAGAGGGATCCTTCCTTCTTGCACATTGTGTTTTGTGGTACTTATGGTTCATTGCAGCAAGATGATGGCTATTTTAGCAGTGGATTGTGGGGGAAGCCACATGGATTTTGGTGTGCACCTTTGGCATCAAAGTATGTTTTCATGATCACATCTTGCAGGATGAATGTGGCAGAAAAAAAGTGGCTGCAAAGACACTTGTTTCATCATATGTGGAGGCAAGCCAATGATGCCCTATGCTGGTTCCATGCATGGAACTATATTTCACCTCCTTGCTCTCATAAGCTTATGCTTCCATATTTTGCTAGTGGAACGCTGTTCAAAGGAAGCACTGTTTTGAAGGAGGGAAATGAATTGAAGATGCCCATTGGGAGTATGATTATCCTTACTTTGCATGTTGTATGCTTCAGGAGAAACAATGGGTAGCCCATGATTGCCAAGCTTCACCTCTTCCCTTCATGCAGGAGGAGATATTTGGAGAGTTTGAGTTTTTGGAGAAGGCACTTCATGGTTTATATGTTTGATGGGGTGGCTTGGGTCTCTTTTGAAGACCATTTCATTTCATCCATATATCAGCAGTAGCTCCATATACATCATGAGGAGGGAGGAACTCATGGGGTGGATATGCCCTTTGGGAGAGAAGACCTCCATTATTTTTGCAGCACATGCTCCAAGGGGAGTATGGGAGATGATATGGTCACCATGTTCAGCTATTTGTTTCTCTATGAGGTGAACCATATGATTGTTTAGATGCCATATGATGATGAATTCCAACTCATCACATATGAGATGATTTGGGCTAGCTTGTTTTGCAACGTTGGAGGAGAGATCCTAGGGGGATCTAGACTTCATCTTGCCTCTTGAAGGCAACACTATTGCAGCCCAAGTTCAGCTTTCACTCCATATTAATTGTAAGTGGAGAAGAGGACAACGTGGGGTAGGATATGAAGCTTACCAAGTTCAGAAATTCAACCCACCTATTTCTCATAAGCACAAGGTGGAGGAGTACTTTCAGGAGTTGCCTAGTTGGAGGGTGACTCATTTTGTTTGGTTGATTGCTTGGGGATGGAGGATCTACATGAGGATATTTCAGAATCCATGCCTTGAGTGGAGGACCTTGTTCAGTTCATCCTTGCTCTTTCTTGAGGACAAGAAAGTTTTGGGAGGGAAGGACTGTAATGTTCCAAATTTTGCAATAAGGTAATTAGAACATTAGAATTGCTTTGTTTTTAATAAAGTGAATAAAATGGTCGAGGGAGCCCATGTAGAAACCTAATAAACACTCATAAGGTGCAAAAATTCACTTAAGTGGCTTAAGTTAGCAGCCCCAAGTGTGAAAAGGGCCAAACGCAAGTGAGCTAGACCATGGTTGACCCAAGTCAACAATGTACCCAAGAGGGGGAAGCTTGCACAAGAAGATTGCATAGTTGGATGGAGGGAAATTTGAAATGAGAGAAACCCTAATGTGAGTGGGGTCCATGGCAAGGGAGCATGCCTTGCATAAAATATGAAGGAGAGCCATTGTTGGGGATCATCTTTGGAGAAAGAATTTTGAAGTTGAAGCTCTCTTCAATGGAGATAGCTTGTGCTGCTTAGCACAAGAGGGATTCATGTTTAGGAATGCCCTTCTCTTCCATGGGAGGCCATGGAGAGATTATTATTCATCTTCCTCACATCTTGGCTTGAGGCCAAAGCAGTCATTTGTAGCTACTGCGTTATTCTTGCAACAAGAAATGCTGGAGTTGCTGGTGTTGCAGTGGGGGATCTTCATCACTCATTTCTGGAGTTGTTTTGTAGAGGAGGAGCCATCTCTTTCTCTAGGAGATCAACAAAGGATATTTCAGGAGCTCATATTGTAAATTTAGCATGGGGCCATATGTTTCTTCTCATGCCCAGTGCAATCTCCTTCCCTTACAACGTTATCTTCAGAGGTGGCTTGCACAAAGGGTTTATTTTGTGCACTAGAGAGTGCAATCTTCAGTAAGGGGATCAACCCCTCCACTTTGGAGATCATTGGAGGAGGTATCATTGTTTATTGCAACATCTACTTCCTTCTCCTATGTTGTATTATATTTGAGTTGCAACAGCTACACTGCAACTTTGACATTTCTTGTTTTATGTATTTTAGCCAATCCCTTGGAGGATTTTTGTCATAATGTTTTCTGGGGTTGAGATCTTGCTCCCCCATCTTTATTTGAGCACATATTGCTATATCATCTCATGTATACCATTTTTCAGTCATTTTCCCTCATAGACTGCGCAGTGATAGAGTTTTTGGGTTATGCAGCAGTGTATTTCCTTTGTTTTAGGTATATTTCCCTTGAGGTTGATTTGAGCTCACCTTGAGAGGAATTTTCCTCAAGGAATTTGTATTATATTTGCTGCTACAGATTATGTATCAGATTTGCACTCTTCTTACATTACATGAGGCATTATTTCACTGCTGCTACATATTGGAGTTTTAACACTGCTGAAGGTTCTCTCATTAAGCATTATTTCGGCATACTTGTTGGTGGGAGATCTGAATAACCCCCTTAGGGTTATTTATTTGAGCTTATATTCTGCAGGGAGTTTGTATCAAATACATTCTAAGGCATCCTAGCAATGGATTGCCTTATTTTCACATGGGCTTCCTTATACAACGTCCTCTTGGAAACTGTTGCAAAAATTCCTTGAAGGGAAATATTAGCTTTTGACAAGTTCTATTGGCAGAGTCTGCTAGTGGGCCAGGTAGCTTCTGGATCTCATCCTTCCTTGTGAAGGTGACATATCCAGTAAATGCCCCTAACATTCAATCTCTAAGATAGTTCAGTGTTGATTGTTAAGACTCTTGGAGTTGGAATATTGGAATATCTTAAGATGTTCCCGATGGAGCAGCAAGTTCAAGATTTGGAACATTACACAACATGCCAATGTCCAAGGCCCCAGTTCCTCAGTTTTGTGCCATTGTCCGCAGGATTTGAGTCACCTTTTTAGGCCCAAAACCCAGTGATCTGCCCATAACTTTATGAAAATTTCAGAGATGATAATAACAACATGAAAATGATACTAAAGCAATCACATCACTAAGAACTCATCTTGACCTCTCCTAGCCATGAAAATAATTTTTTCAAACATGTCATAAAAATTGAAACTATAGGTGTAAACAACAAATATGAGCATAGGGGTATCATACATATCTCAAAATCGCTAACAAGCATTGATCCCTTACATCATTAGCTACAATACAATCTATTTTACCATAGATACATTGTGGATTCATTTACAAATAAAAACATGGAAAGAGTCGTACATCACTACTGTCAAAACACATGCTTATAACCAACATAATACAACATCAATAAAGTCCACATATAAACCAATTCATTAATACATCAAATACCAAAGGAATGAGCTTCTCATTAATGATTGTAAAATCCAACTGGAGATGGGACCTCCACATTCCAGCTAACCATAGATTGGAAGAGCCAAATATCTCTTCTTCCAATCACCCCCATGCCATATTCTAGGCATGAATGTGGGACTCATAACCAACCAAAAAGAACCAAACAAGAATGAATGCTACTAAAGTTCTTCGCCTACACTGTGAGGAATTTTACTACCTCTTAGTCTTTCAGGATTTAACGTAATCCACAATCCGATCCAGGGATCACTAGGCCCTACACTGAGACCCACTCTCCACACTTTACCATACATCCCATCCTGGGACTACTAGGCCCAAAAGAGAGAAATCCACCTCTTGGATTTACCGTATATCCCACTATTCATCGATAAGGATTCCTAGGCCCACAGAGGCACACAATCTGGATTTACTACAACCTAAAGTCTAGTTCAGGGGTTACTAGGCTAACCAACCAAAGAAATGAGCTTATCGTTAATGAACGTAAAAACCAACTGGAGATGGGACCTCCATATTCCACCCGACCATATAATGGCTGAGCCAAATCTCTCTTCAGCCAATCACCCCCATGCCATATTCCAAGCATAAATGTGGGACTCATAACCAACCAAAAATAACCAAACAAGAATGTATGCTACCGGATTTCTTCGCCTACACCATGAGGAATTTGACTACCTCTTAGTATCACAGGATTTACCGTAACCCACAATCTGATCTAGGGATCACTAGGCCCTACACCGAGACCCACTCTCCAGGATTTACCATACATCCCATCTCAAGACTACTAGGCCCAATAGAGAGAAATTCACTGCTTTGATTTACCATATATCCCACCATTCACTAACAAGGATTCCCATGCCCACCGAGGCACACAATCTGGCTTTACCACAACCCACATTCTGGTTCTCGGGTTGCTAGGCCAATGTCTATACCGTGATCCACAATCCATTTTAGGGACCAATAGGCCATGTGTTTTTCATTTCAGAGATCCACCCCACTCAACTTCGAATCCATCCATAAATCCAACTGAACATAAGTATGAGAAACCCATCTCATCAAATCTATACAGAAATGGCAAGGCTAGGCCAAAAATTATTGTCACACCTAGAAAAACCCATGCCATGATAGAAAAGGACCACAAGAAATACCATGCATGCCATATCTAGCAAGTAAAACATAGATGCAAATTGACACTTGAAAAGAATCCTGTTGTAGCTTCTTGATTCCTGATCCTCCTTGCTTGCTTCCTCCTCCTTCTTTCTTTCTTTCTTGGTGCAATGAAAAAATTCTCCAAGAAACTCTAAGTGTCCAAGAGTATGAAAGAGATATAGAATATAATGAGAGCCATAAGTGTGAGAAAAATCTTGCCCAGTAATCCTAAGAAGCCTTTTTATTAATGAGGCCTCTGTTTTCTTCATTTTCCATAATTTTCCTTCATTTTCCTCCTCTAATGCAACCTGTGACCTTTTACCTCCATTTTCTCCTAATTTCAATTATTTTCATAAATAAATGTGCCAAAATTCCATTTTTCCTTCTAAATCATTTTCCTTTTCCTTTTCCAATTCCTTTAGCCATAATAACTGAAATGAACATCCACTAGGATGTTTTTCCCAGCATTAAACTTGGAATATGTGTCCCATCAACCATGGTTATTATTTTTAACTTTTATTACATGGAATTTTCACTAGGGTTGTTACACTTGAGTTGGCGGATCTCTTCACGATTTTGGGAGGGGTAGCAGAATGAAATATAATGGTAGCTTTATGGGCTTAGGCTTGGGCACATGACCTACCTTGGGCCGAAGGCTTAATTTCACACTAGAGGTGACTCTCCAAGTGAGATAGCTAGATATCTACACTCACCAAGCAAGAACCTTGATATCTCTAGACCTGCTTAATTTCATTCAAGGAAAAAATGATATCATTCTAGTCCTCATGCTTCTCTTTCAAGACACTACGTAGAAGTGTTTTCATTAGCCAATGGAGGGTGATGGAGTTAAGTTCTAGATTTGTCTTCCCCTTATATGAAAAAGGTTAGGAACCCATTGATTTATCTCCTCCAATATTTCAGAATCATAGGAAGGTTGATGATCATTAATGGTGATGGCCTTGAGTTGGAAAATATATTTACAAATTTTGAGAAAGGTAGCATAATGAAAGATAATGGTAGTTTCATGGGCTTGGGCTTGGTAATGCGACCTAAATTGGGGGCCATGGCCACCATCCCCCTAGTGACTACACATGAATTTACAGGGAATTATGCACCAACAAAAATAGAACCAAACGAAATGACTAGGCCCCAACAATCCCAGAATGAAAGGAAAGAGTATGAGGAAACCAAAATGATGGTAGAGTTTAGAGTTGTTGAGTGTATTGGTTGTTCTAAGGCGACACAAAATAAATAGAATCAAAGAAATAGGTAAAAACCTTCGGGTAGGGTCACCCATTATCTAGAGGCCACCATAAAGTTTTTTTTTTTCTTTCTAAGTAAGTCTAATTTCTATTATAAGGTACAAAAGCTGTACATTTCAAAAAATTTCCACCAAACGTTTTGTACTAGCCAATTCCAGTAGGAAGAATGTTCAAAAAAACAAAATTGGGACTTCCCCTGTTGGGGAAACCAACCCAGAAATTAGACCAAGTCTCAAGAGAAGTGCTGCCCCAGTTGGGGAAACCAACACATAGAATAATCATCCAAAATTTAAACATAATATGCAGAGAAAAGTAGAAGAAAAAATGCTACCGTGGAGTTGTGACTAATAAAGGAGAGAGACACCATGGCACTATTCCTTTTGTGGCTTGTCATTCTACATGTCTCCAAGAGGTGGCTCTTCCACAATGAAGCAACCATAGTCTTCTGAGTTTTCAGCGTCCTGCTTTGATAGCTAGGTAGTCGACTCTAGCGTGGAGGCAGAGTGTGCACCTGAAGTTGCTGCGTTGTCATCCTCAGCGGAACTACTACCACTATCGCTACCAAAGGAGTTCACTGCAGATTTTGTGGGCAGAGCCACCGATTTCCTGGGTTGCTAGAGGAAGGAAGGTTTCATGGTGGATTTCCTCATTATTTTCTGAGACCCCGAGTTAGAGGAGCTGGAGGGGATTTCAGGGATACACAACGAAATGAGGGTTGACAATCTTTGTTGGTCTGGAGCCTCTGTTGAATTCACATTGAGGATGAGCTCAATAGGGAAATCCTCATGAAGGGGAAGAGAAGTAAGGGAGGGATGGCCGCGACCTCTGCCTCGACGACACTTCATTCTATGGTGTCACGACATCGAGGCGTCATAATGCTTAGGTGGGGAAGGGTTGAAGGAAAAATTTCAAACAGAGAAATGGAAAGAGGCCTTAAGCGGGAGAGAGGAGAGGGGATGGAGGGCCAAATGCACAACAGTGAGGCTGACTAACTGAACTGAGAGGCGAAGGGAAGAGAATGAGGAAATGGCATCTTTGGAACCCATGAAATAACTGAGCACACATATGCAAGGACACTTGTTAATGCCAGAGACAGGAGGTCGATTAATGGCGTCAGGGTGGTAGCAGGAAGCTTTTAATTCAACCTCGCATGAGCCATGTGTATCCATGTGGCTGTGACAGCTGTTGCACGGAGGAGAAGCCAGGTTGATCCTTTGATTAGACACCTGAATTCGGGAACCATAAAGTAATTTACAGTGAAAACCATAAAAAATACAACAAAACCACCTAACTTGCAACGAAGAGATAGAGAATTGAAAGAGAAATGAACTAAGAAAAATGGAATAGAAAATACCCTTATGGAAGCAACCGATGATTCCTAGGCCATAAAATTCCTCTGCGTTAGAGAAAGGGTGGCAGCGTTTGCAACTGTAGCCACCAACTTTAGAGAATCCAGACAGTCCAATAAAATACTGCCTCAACATATTTAGAGTCGATTTCTAGTCGAACAATCAACTTCCCCTGTAAGCACTAAGTTTCTCTAAATGCGTAGGCTAGGCTAATATGCATGCAAACACAATTCAAGTTATTGACATTATCTGAGGAAAAAAATCTCAACCCGGGAAGAAATAGACTTAAACCATGTTTCTACAAAGTTATCTCCACAAGCAGACCCACCATGACTAGTAATTTATGAGATTAATCCCACCTAGGGGGGAAGGAACAGAAGCACACCATAAAGGTTGAAGAGAAAAGTCTCTTCGAATAGAGCTACTAAAAAGACGAGGAATTACCATAATATTGAATTTATAAATAAGTGTTCGCATGTGTAGTGCATGGGACATGTTGGCCATGTCACCCCCCCTCTTAAATGTTGAGGGAGGTGGAGAGGTGGCAGGTTCGCCCCCTAACCTTAAATGTTACTTCTTTCACCACCCCAGTTGAAGGTATTATTTAATAATTATGTATGCCTTTATTTTATTAGATTATATGTGTGTGTGGATGAAGTTAGGTTTTCCATATTGAAGAAATGGGTCAATTTTTTACTCACATATTAGTATTTATATTAATTTTTAGTTATGTAAAAGTTAATTGGTTATAGTATTTGTGGAGGGAATATATAATAATTTAAGGACTTAATTTGTTATTATTAGAAATTTGG
Organism: Pinus albicaulis; assembly: GCA_034641835.2. Lineage (NCBI taxonomy): Eukaryota > Viridiplantae > Streptophyta > Pinopsida > Pinales > Pinaceae > Pinus > Pinus albicaulis. The sequence continues at coordinate 1,469,674,704 of CM076575.1, forward strand.
TTAATTCATTATCAACAAAGCGTTTTTTTTGTTTGAAAAAGCATATTAATTTACCAACCTAATTAATGAATTTATTTCAATTAATTTAAATAAAATTCATTAAATTAATTTAAATAAAATTCTTTTTTTTACATTGAAAATAAGACGGAAAACCAACGAATCTATAAATCATTTACACAAATTTAGAATGCCAATTTACTATATCTTTAAATAATGGTAATCTTGTGTCTTTGATAAATACTATTAATTATCTATAATATTTACACACTTCCAAGGGTTTTATTAATCAACTTATTATGCAAAGAGACCCCCTTGTTGTACAAATAAGGAGGTTTTATATATTATTTTGATATATTTCTTAGTTGTGACCTTAAAATTAGATGATTATTATTTACACACTTCCAAGAATTTTATTAGTCAACTTATTATGCAAAGAAGTCCCCTTGTCCTACAAATAAGGATATCTTATACATTAATTTGATATCTCTCTTAGTTGTGACCTTAAAATTAGATTATTATTATTATTATTATCTACTAGCATACCCTCAAATTAGGGGTAGAGAGCACTAAAGAGGAAGAGGTTCAATTTTGATTATGGTTAAAAATTTTATTATATGTAATTGCATTGAATGCAAAAGTAATTATTCATTTAAAAAAAGTATTTAAGGGCTTAGTGCCTACCACTCAAATAATTGATTAATGCTAAATTAATAGTGGTTAAAAGGAAAACTAAATCCTATAGACTTGACTTAGCATGAAATAATAAATTGAGATGTTTACACATTTATCATTGTTACTCCTACATAAATAATGGTGGGAAGTGACACTTAGTAAGTATATTTATTTACATCTTATTCCAAAAATTTCTAATATGGAAAGACATGCTTATATTATGGTGGGAAGTAATTGATGGGTTAAGTTTTACGACCACAAAATGCCAAGGAATCACAGACCTAGAAATGGAGGTGGGAAGTAATTGATGGTTTAAGTTTTATGGCCACAAAATACCAAGGAATCAAAACTGAACAATGAGGGATACAACACTATCCAACTGCATTTTCTATTGCACTATAAACTTTGGGACAAACCTTGTCATAGAAGTTAGGTTTAAGTCCACTTTGGGGCGGGCCTTATTATAGAAGTTCAATGTTGGTCCACCTTCTTTTTAAAATACAAAGACAATCCTTAAGGTAGACAAGAAGGCTCTATGGGAGCTATTACAATTGCAATCGATAAGTAAGAAAAAGCATCATAGATGATATTTTTGATAATCATTTCACATGTTGTGTTTCAAAATATTTGTTTATATAAAATAGTAATATGTTCTGAAACCAAGTTATAATTAAAATATGTTTTATCTCCAGATATTGTTTGTATCATGGAGGTATCCGTGCCACTTCCAATTTTCATTTGCTGACATTGAGACACCAAGTGCCTTGATGAATCTTCCATGTTTTTATATAAGATGTACTACATTAAACTAAAATGTATGCACATGGTGGGAGCATATTCTTTCAACACCTTTGTCTCTTCCACCATCATCATCATTTATATTATGGTAATCAAAGCATAAATTTTAGGTGTCATCCCTGGATTTTCACAAAGAGAAACCTATATTTGAACATCATGGATGACCACCTATGATTGTTTAGTTAAAAATAGTTGTAGGTGCTAAGAGATTTAGACCATTATATATATTTTTATATAAATAATAATAACTAAATTTATTTTGTGTTTGATTTAGTCAATTATATTTAGATTAAATTCATGAGGATTATTGAATTTTTAGCGTTCTATTTTATAAGCTAAAGTTTAGAAACTTGTGATAAAAATATAGAAAAAAAATCACAATGTTAAAAATTGATGTGGTCCTCTAGAAATGAGTGTGATCCATAATACAATTGAGTCATACTTTTTAAAATAATAAATTAGTTTTACAAATTACAAATATTTTAACCAACAAAAAATAATTAAATTTATTTTAATATTAAAATTAATAAATTTAATATAAATAAAAAAATTTAAAAAATTAAGATAAATGTTAAATACACATCTAAATGAAAATTCATTCAAAATTATCTATTAAAATTTATTTAAATTAAAATAATGATCAACTATATAACAGATTTTTTTAACATTTAATTTATTTTAATTTTTAAAATTTATAATACATTAAAAAATAAATAATTAAAATATAAAATTTTAAAAATGATATATATATATATATAACATCCAGGATTTTCAGTTTTTTTTAAGAAACTAAAATGACTTGAAATATGCATACGTGGTAAGTGAAGATGGCACGCATCAAATGAAAGGTCATCTTCCTATAATCTCAAGAAGTAAAACTTCCATCTTCCTATAAGATAGACATATGCATAAAATCTTTTTTTCAAGTAATTCTTATAGTAATTTCTTTTCAGATAATCGGTATAGTGTGTTTAGTTCATTTATCATTATTTTTAACAACCGTTGATAAATATGGAAGTTCTAAAAACTTGGAAATAACAAGTGGGCTCAGTTTTAGTCATATTTCACACACAATGAAGTTGAACATGAAATTGAAAGCAAACAATGGGGTTACATGCTAACAAGAGCATGCCCTTGCCTTAATGGGAGTTGATGCATGTATTTGGACGTCTCCATATCGAAACCTTCTATTTCTGCAACCTTCTATTTTATATATATAATATGAGAGTTAATCAATGCTTTTATTTTAAAATCTTTTGTCAGCAATATTTCACCAGTTTTATACCTCTTGCAATGTATTTTGCATCCTCTTATATTGGTGCTTACAACAATATATTTCTAGTTGCAACTTTCACAATTAATTGCATTCACAACTAAATGTTGTCAGAGTAAGAAATTTATCACAATCTCCACAAATTGGTTGTTTATGTTATTTTGGTTATATTGTTGTCCAAATCATGTTCTAGGCATACAAATCCATGTTCAATGAATAACATAAAAATATGAATTGTCCTTCTTTGTTAGCAAACAATATTAGTAAACAATATGCACCCTTTTACAAGACATTTAATGTTGTATATATTAAGATATATACCATTTAATCTAAAATATCTTTAAATTGGATATTACATATACTAGCATATACAACATTAAATGCTTTGCTACAAGATGCATATTGATAGTTCTCTTACTTAAAGGGTTTTTGTATCACTCATCACAATTATAAAATATCAAAACTTCCGCATTTAAGCATTTAATGTCATGAATAAGTATACTAAGAATTTCAAACTTCATCGATGTCTCATAACCATTAGTGTTTTGTAGCATAGAGTAAGTTTTTTTGGTAGGAAAACTCACTTCATTTTTTACTAAATTCAAAATTTATGTTTAATATCTATATCACTATATTTAATGTCTATACACAATCTAGTGATATTGTTTCATTTCACAATTATTTAAAAAATATGATTTAAAAAAAAGTGAATAAAAAATTAAATAACAAATTATTGATAAAATAGAAAATTTATTTATTATTAATTAAATTTTAATAAAAAAAATTAAATTATTATATTTTGTACAAATTTTAATCAAATTAAATACATAAACATTATATTAAGACTTATTACATATCTAGTTGTACATCCTAATGGTTAATCCATTATAAAGATTGCTAAATTATGCTAACAATAAAAAAGAATCAACCTGAATCAGCCATACTAGTTGACAAATCAACATCTAAGTTAATTATATGAGGTATACACACACCAATAAAGTCTTGACCACTAACGGACAGAACGAGAAAACCAAAATAACGACGACATATGCTTATTAGCAAACATGTAAAAAGGTATGCAATACATTACTGAGAAATTTTTTCGAATTCCAAACAAAACTTTGAAAAGATCATTGTCACTAATAAACACTTTCAAAAGATAATTCTAATCCGTGCCTTAGTTGAACCTTATAAGCAAGGATTAGCTGAGAATTGTGTGACACAAATGCATTTTGAATAAGTGTTTTTCCCGTAATATGAAAATTTATTATAATTTAATTTTTATAGTTATTATTGGTTGTGATCTATTGATTTATTATTTTTATTCAAAAAAAACTGCCATTTAGAATTACACTTATTTATAATTACTAACTAATGATCCATATGAGAGTGAGCTTTACACTTATTTATAGTTACTAACTAATGATCCATATGAGAGTGAGCTTTCATACATATTAGATGTCTCTTAATTTTAAGTTTTAGGTTGTTAACTTATTTTTTTATATCTAAAAAATATACTCTTAATCAAACAAAAATAATTTTATAACATACAATAAATCCAACATTTTAAATAAATTATTGTTATATTAAAAAGACATTAATTAAAATTAATTTTAATTTAATAATAATTAAATTTAAAAAAAATAAAATATATATTTTTCAATATTTAAAAAATTTAAATATAAATAAATTTAAATTAAATTTATATATTTTGATTTTTTTTTTTAATATTTTGTTTTTTAATTTATAAATATCTCTCACAGCTAAAGAATGTGGTGCTTCTTCCCAAGTAACGTATGTAGTACCAAGAAACTAAAAAAAAGTAACTGTGAAAGCTAAAGTACACATACTCATGAGAGTGGAGTTGTATTTGTAAAGGACATCTTAAATATTGTTTTAATATTCCTAAACCATTTAACTCTCATTGTGGGAAATTTCTACGTTTGGGACTACAATATCAACAAATCGCAATCATTCAAGAATTGTCCTAATGATGGATCCTCGTTGAAATTCGAAATGTCTACACTCGTTTTTTAGCAATGTGGATAATCCGGGAAGTTTTTTAAAAAACCTTAGGAGATATTCTCAAGTTAATTATAGTTGATATTCTCAAGTTAATTATAGTTACTTTTTGTATAGTAATTCCTCCTTGTGGTTTGATTTTTGGATGTCGAAATAGCATGTTCGAAAGTGTTTTCTTGGTTGTATTTTAAATCTCATGATATCAATAAGTCACTTTGCATTACTTTGTTTTAATTAATTTTTTATTAGTCTTTGTTGTAAATATGATTGGGATTATAGTAATTGGAATAGTCGCATTAATATTGATTTGAGTTGGTTAATGATATTAATTTGAGTTGGTTAATGTTATGAATAATTTGATCACTGAAATTTTTAGGCTTATATTTTTCATCGTTTTATTTGGCCTCTTCCCAAGGCGGAGATGCTATAACCATAAGTTATATTCATTTTTTCAGGTTGTGCCCTTCATATTTCAGAAGACATATTTTGAATCTAAACTAATGCTAACATTAGTTTAAAATTATTAAATGCTATGAAACACTATTCTTAAACATTCATCTTTGTTTCCACCACCACTGCCTTGTAACTGCCACCTACACCTTGCATGGCAGTGCCACGAAAATTGTAATGGAAATAGGAAGTATAGTTTATAAAGAGCATTACCTCTGCTTTTTTCCATTGTCTGTTGTGTGCTCTATTGTTAGAGAGAAAAACTGCAACTCAAATCGCCGGTTCTGCCATTTATATTGATGGCATGGCTGGTTCTGCCATGTCTGTTTACGACATCATTTTTGGATGTAATGTTGATGATGTTGATGTAAAAACACATGATGTTGATGTTTGCGGCTCCCACCTGCACCCCTCGCATTTGAGCCTCTGCAGGCTCTGCCTCTTACCTACAACCTCTATAGGCTCGATGTCTTACCTACACCATACAAAGCAACACCGAGACGGTAAATTCTAGTTTTGACATTTTGAAGAAGATAAACAATTTAAATGCATGTATTTTAAAATATTAATGCATATATTTTAAATATTAAAATATTATTTCATGAGGGAAAAATTCAATTGCCATTTGTTTACCACAAAACTTTTAATCTTCAAAATATCAAAACTGGAATTTACTGTCTCGGTGTTGCTTTCTATGATGTAGGATGGCACATAGGTTTTAATATTGGAATGATTGGAAGAGTGGTCCAATTACACCTATTTCATAGAAGAAATTGGAAATTTATTTACTGAATTTACTTCCTAAGGAAGCAATTCAAATTGGTTAGGCATATTGATCCCAAATAGTCAATCAATTTCAGGTTAATTTTACACAACTGCATATTGATTCCAAATAGTCAATCAATTTGCGTTTAATTTTACACAACTGCATGTTGATCCCAAATAGTCAATCAATTTGCAATTAATTTTACACAACTGCAAGCATAGAAAATGATAACCTTTTAGTTTTGTTTTCTTCCAATGCAAATATTATTGTTGTAAAAATTAAATTACACATAAGCGCTCATGATTTGAACATTTCACTGTTATTTTGTCTTGTATCTAAGAATAAAAAGAGTACAAATTATCCAATGCAAATATTCTTCTTGTAAAAATTACAGTTTCCTAGGGACGCAATTCAAATTGGTTACGAATAATTTTTTTTCTTCTAAATAAGACTAAATTATATTAATGGAACATAAAATACATGTAGGCTCGGGCCTCTGCTGTTCTAGGCACAATTCTTCAAAATAACAAAATAGGGACTGCCCTCGGAGGGGAAAATAGTCCATTTAGTTGTTCTATCGAGCCCTCAAAGGGGAAACCAGCGTCGCACATCGAAAACAGATAAATGTTTGCAATCATCAGACAAACCTTAAAACAAAAAACCATATAAAAAGGCCCAAAAAGCTTGGAACCAGAAACTAGAATCTAGAAAGAACCTGAGGACTTAGGTGTCATTTGGAGAGGGAGGCGTCTCTTCCACAATAAGACACCTATACTCATTGGTGTCGTATTCATGCTTGTCGCAGGTGGCATTCGCAGCGTTCCAGGACTCAGTGGTGGCACGAGCTTTGCCAAGTTTGACTTTACCGGACGTCTAATCCTCGTTGCTGCTATCGGTGCCTTTACTTCTACTGCTGGAGACAGTGCTACCCTTCTCTGCTGTGGATGGAGCTCCTTGGTTGGAAGTATTCTGCAATTTTCTAGGTCGAGGTCACTCAGCACTGGTGGGTTCCTCTTTGAAGGAGATGGTGATGGTTGCAGTTATGCGCGGTCGGTCCATGATGCAAGAATAATGAAACTAATCAGAATGGGTAGGTGGTGGGGAGGCGACCGTCTCTAGATGAGGAAGCGATGGGGAGAAATTGGTGGAGGGAGGATTCAGAGGCAGAGAGCGAGACCTGCCTGAAGTCCAAGCACGGCCACGGCCATTGCGAGTGGCCAGATAGCGCCCATAATAGTGCTCCAGAGATGAGGGGGAAGTATCAGAGGGAGAAGAAGGTGGCAGATTAGCTGCTCTTCCTCGGCTGCTGCTGCGGCAGCAACGCATGCGATGGCGCAGATGGGGCATGGTAGAATAGTGGGGAGGATGAGAACTCTGAGATGAGATAACAACAGGATAAGAGACCAGAGATTCCAAGGACCCAGAAGCCAAGGACCGACTATCCACAGAGACAAAATTCAATCTGAAAAGAAGGCTCTGAGAGAAGTGCAGGCCGGGAACGACTTCAATACAGAAAAGGAGACTACAACGCCGCCCTGTAGGTGTTCGGGAGCTCGTCTCTGAGACTCCAGGGGGGAAATTGCAGCTCAACGGTAGAGGCGAGGGAGGGGACCACCATGCGAATTCATTTTGAAGGGCCGAAGATGGCATCGACAATTGAGCAGAGTAAATGAGCATCTGTGGGAGCAGTTAGAGCAATTAAATGCCCACCGCTGAAACCTGTGGATGACCATGTGGCTGTGCCACTTGCCAGTCCATAAGCTTGCCGTGTGACCGCCCTTATAAATCACCCGCATCCGGGAAATTGGTTAGGAATATTGATCCCATATAGTCAATCAATTTGCGGTTAATTTTAAATAGTTGCAAGAAAAGTTTATGATTAAATTTCAATTTTGTTTTCTTTCAATGCACATATTGTTGTTGTAAACATTACTGTTTTGTTTTATTTCAATGCACATCTTCTTGTTGTAATTTTACAGGGAAGCACTCATGATTTGGAGATTATCCAATGTACAAATATTCTTGCTGTAAAAATTACAGGGAAGTCCTCATGATTTGGACATTTCACTGATATTTTCTTTTGTTTCCAAGAATACAAATTATCTATTGAAAATATTATTGTCATAAAAATTACAGGAAATATTTCAATTTTATTACAAGAAATATTATTTCTATTACTGTACTTCTAAAAATAAAAATAGAAAGGGAGATTGCTTGCTGAATACCTGGAACATTGATGTCCTTCCAGGACGTCTTCTCCAACCAGATTCTATGTCCGGAAACAAACTCCCTTGCGTTCATGGTATGCCTCATTTGATCCCGTAAGGAATCATTATTTCGAGGTCTTCATTATGTTCCTCCGAATCAAGTCAAGGGTCTATGACAAGATGGTCCTACACGCCCCTTCATTCTATTCCTTCGAATCAGGCCGATAGTCTGTCACAAGACCATCCTACACTCCTTTTCAGAATGGTATGTATTTATTGCACTAAATGAGTGCAAACCAGCTTTGAATTCAGGAGGTTAACATGCCTACATCGAAAGCTCATACCCATCTAATTTGAATGTGGCCTCTAAATGGAGGAGAATATTTTCAATTTCAACTAGATATTTTACTAGCATTACAAACAACCACTTGCTTAATGAATATTAGGAAGTGGAGATAGGCACTTTCCACCTCTTCACAGCCGATGTTTCGACATAAAAGGGTCCTGCGTAGTTCTCAGCCTGCCTAAAACCCAAACAATCAAGAAGTTCTCCCCGCCTAGTATGACGAAAAAATATTTCATTTCAGCAAGGACATGGTCTGGAAGCTAAATAACATAGGCAACATGAAGAAATCAAGAGGCCCAATTATAACATCATCATTCTAGGCACTTTCCACCCACATATGGCAGGCCATCACAAGGGCTCGTGACCTGCCTCTCGACGAGCCAACGACCTTCAAGCTCGAAGTGAAATGCCAACACAAATTGAATCCACCGCTGCCTTACCCTTACTTCAACAATGCATCCAAATAGTTAGCACTAAAATCATGACCAGGGAGCTCCTGGCTTGTGATATCGGTTCTGTAGTAGGCTTACTGCATCACATCATATTGCGCCACCATGATGGAAACATCTGGGTGGAATTGCAAAAATATAATCATCATCCTACTGTGGTGAAGTGACATGGTTGTTGTCCTATTGAAGAACTATTTCTAGAAGACTCCAAAGGCTGATTGATTGTATGAGCGAGCTTGTATTGGGCGGGAACTTTTTAGTCTCCCTCTTAGGGGCCGAACTGCTATCATAAGAGTGGTTAGATGAGATCTCTGTAAAGGGAAGAGACATTTCAAGATGACCATTGAGGAAATCCATCCCTATTAAAGTTCAACTTGTAAGAAGAAAACCCTGGTTATTTTCTTATACTAGCCTTGGGTTCAACCAACTTCGATTGATGTGGCCCAAATGGAGGATAAGTCTACCAATTTCAACACATGATGAATCAGTCTTGTTGCTTTGTCTTGGTTCACTCTGAAATTTTCTGAAGAAGCATATCTGTGTACCCATATACAGGGTGTTGCCTACATATGTATGTTTTGTAGAAATATATAAATAGATTCCACTAATATTGTAATGCACTAAAACAAAATACTGAATCAACCTACAAATTTCAGAAACCAATTTTGATAGCACAATGACATAACATGTAAGAGAAATAAATTCTCAATCGCACAACACAAGATGTATCTGGGGAAAGCCTCAGCTAAAAACCCGCTATCTTTATATTTCATTAAATCAAGAACATGAAACAATACAATGTTATTTCCCTTCCCGAGAAACCTCTGCACTCTGCTCATTATCTCACTCAAATCTAGGAAAATTTGGTCCAATACTTAACCAATTCTCAGCCTCTATCTAACCAACCCTGCCTACACATTCTTGGAGGAATTGTGACTCTATTACAAAAAAAATTTCCCAAGTATTGATTGTGCAATTCCTTCAAGGTATCTTGATGAATTCATGCATATCCTGTACAATATTCTAATTATACAACTGATAGTTATCTTCCCTTTAACCCCAATATCAACTGGGCCTTCCTTAGAACTAGCATTAGGGGAATTTTGAGGTCTAAAATGGGCCTCCTAAGGAAAATGTACAATCAAAATTCACTTTATGAGAACCAATCACATTTCAGGGGATAAAATCATCACTAATGGTTGAGGTGGCATTGATTGAGTTAAAGGTACTTACTTGTCACATTCTCAATGGTGGATAAAAATTCATGGTTAACCATGGTAGTGCTCTAAGTGCTTTTAAAGTCCAAGTAAAGTACTCATAATAAATGTCATTTCACACTTTTTGAATAAAAATATATTATTGTCATTTCATATTTCTTGAAAGAAAAAATGCATATCCCTATACATTTATTATATTATATTATTTCTATATAGTAGATTAATTACATGTTATTATACAATTTAAATAATATAAATTTTAATTAATAACATATAATAATTAAGAATTTATAAATTTATATTTATATTTTCTTTTAAGTTATTTAAGTACAAAGGACAAATGCATTAGTTGTTCAATGATAATGACTTTTTCTTGAAAATCTCATTCTTATTTATAGTCACATCAATACAATTTTTTTATTAATTTTATTTTGGTACAAATTTTGAATTGAATTTAACTATGGTTATATGGATTGTGGTGCAAAAAGTGAATTTCAAATTCATAAATATTATTTTATTGGTTTATCTATTATTTTATTATTTCTTTAAGAGGCCCATTTTAGACCTCAAAATTCCCCTAATGCATGCACCAACTATTTATAGTAAATTATTAGTTAACTAATTGACCACTACTTGTGAACATTAGGGGAATTTTGAGGTATAAAATGGGCCTCATAAGAAAAATGTACAACAAAAATAAACTTTATAACAACCAATAGGATTAAAGATGATGATGTCAACCATGGGGGATGATTCACCATTTTTTAAATAAAAGGGTAAAAATATTAAAAAATAATAAAATAATAAAACTACTTTTTCAACTCGTATTTTCAACTTATCTCCCAAAATTTTTACTCAAATTTTGAGCGGGAGTACTCGTTGGATGCGAAATTTAATTCCTCATCCAAGGAGTACCCATGTTTCATACTTTCGATGAATTCTACTACACGAAAAATGAGAAATACATAAAAAATGTGATTGTAATCACGTTTTTTTATGCATTTCTCATTTTTCGTGTATTAGGACCCATCAAAAGTATGCAACATGGGTACTCCTTGGATGGGGAATTAAATTTCGCATCCAACGAGTACTCCCGCTCGAAATTTGAGTAAAAACTTTGGGAGATTAGTTGAAAATATGAGTTGAAAAAAGTAGTTTTTCTATTTTTCCCTCTAAAATTTGATGATGTCATCAAATCTTATTTGATTTTTTCCACTATTATTTTATAATTTCCTTAGGAGGCCCATTTTAGACCTCAAAATTCCCCTAATGTAAATCAATTTTATTCACTGAAACTATTACTAGCTCATCTCCCAGTTCGAACTAGTTAAACTGATTTTAACTCAAATAATTGAGTTAACTAATTACAACTCACAAATAACTGTAACTGAACCCCCTAAAACTTAGAGTGGAATCTACATGCCTCCATTTGACCTCCAACTCGAATTAGCTAAGCTAACTAAGTCTTCCTAACTCAGTTAACACTTACAAGTTGTTATGGGATGGAATTACAATTTTAATTCTAATTTAATTAAGGGAAAATAAAATCAGAATCCCCCTTGGGGTGCCATTTCAACACTCCCTCTCAACAAGAAAGGGATTATCTACTACCCCGATCTTGTCTCTGTGGAATTCAAATTTACTTCTTAACATTACCTTCGTCAGATGCCTGCATCCTCCTCCTCCATGGGAATGTACTCCAATGACATAATCCACCTCTGCACACAATCTCTGAGATGGTGCTACCAGATACCAATATTCTTGGACCTATCATGAAAAACTGGATTAACCGAGAGTCCGATGCAACTCTGGTTATCAGAATTTATCACCGTTGGATCCATCCATCGACCAAACAAACCAGCAAGTATCTTCCTCATCAAGATGGCCTCACATGCTGCCTGACTAGCCACCATGTACTCTACCTCTACTGAAATGAGTGAAAACGATATCCTTTTCCTACTATACTAGGAAAATATTGGTGATCCTATGTTGAAGATGCCCCCTGATGTGCTCTTCCTATCGGATGGACTCCCTGCCCAATTTGCATCGGTGAAGCCTTGAAGCTTCACTCCCTTTTTCTGTTTGTACCATAACCCATACTCTCTAATGCCTCTAAGGTATCTCAACACATGCTTTCCTACCTTCCAAAAGAGATTGGTACAATTAACCATAGCTTGACTAAGCTGGTTAACCACATAGCATATGTCTGGTCATGTGTTCACCAAATACATGAGTGAATCCACAAGCTACCTGTAAAATGTAACATCTACTACTTCGCCTGAAGTATCATCCTCCTTCCTCCAAGTTCTTTCTAGAGGAGTCTCCATGGGATGTTTGCTTCCATCCATGTGGAACTTCCTAAGGATCTCGTTGGCATAATTTCCCTAAGATACAAATATCTCCCCATCTCTTTGCCATATTTCCAATCCTAAGAAATAGTGCAAGAGATGCATTTCCTTCATCTCAAATTCTCTTGCAAGATCCTCTTTGCAAGACTTGATGAGTTGCTCATCACCTTTGAGTGTCATATCATCAACATAAAGTACAATAATAAAAATCTTACCTTCTACCACAATATGATAAATTTTTGCATCTGCTTCAATCTTGGTGAAGCCCAACCCAGTGAAATAAATGTCGATCTTGGTGTACTAAGCACAAGGTGGTTGCTTCAGCCCATACAATGCTCTCTTTAGTCTGCACACATGCGAATCCCTATATAATGTATCAAAACCTTCTAGCTACTCAATGTACACCTCTTCCTTAATCACCACATTGAGGAAGGCTATATTTACATCCATTTGATGTACTCGCTATCCCATCTTCACTGAGAGTGAAAGGATGGATCTGATTGATGAGTACCTTGCAACTGGTTCAAAAGTCTCATCATAATATATCCCCTTCACTTGAGGGAAATCTCTAGCCACAAACTTGGCCTTGTGCTTCTCCACACTCCCGTATGTTTCCCGCTTAACCATGTAGATGCACCTAGACCCTACAACTGAATTCCCCTCTAGTCTTGGGACAACATCCCATGCATTGTTTTTGATAATGGACTCATACTTCTCAACCATGGCATCAACCTGGAAAAATAGCTGCTGCATTGCTTCCTTGAAAGAGGATGGTTCTATCTCTATACCTTCGCTCATAAGAGCCATGTATGCCTTATATGCCTGCATTGTGATGTGGGTGCTCCCAAATTCTCTCTTGCATCTAGCAACAACATGTCAGCCTCTTTGGTGCACTTCCTTCAGTTTAGGGATGTCTCTACATGAGTGGGTGCCTCCACTCTTTGCACCTATGTTTTTGGCTGTTCCACATCTTGAGGTTAATGCTTTGAAGCCAAGACCTCCTCAACTACATGCAACTGAAGCTCCCTCTCAAGGGAAATTCACATGTCTTTATCTTCATTGAATTTCACATCTCTTCTGACCACTTTCATCCTATGTAATAGAAATTACACCTGATAGTTGTGAGGTGTATCAGTGTAACCCAAAAATATCCCCAACTGAGTTGTTGGCTCTAGCTTATTCCTCTAATATTTGGTCACATGGAAATAAACCGATGAACCAAAAATTTTAAAATGTGACAAATATAACCTCTTACCTAAAAACGCTTACTCTAGTGTACTCATCCAAAGTATCCAGTGAGGAATTTTGTTATGAAAAAATATTGTTGTATTTCATGCCTCTTCCCACAGATGCAACGGTAGGTCCCGATCATGCATCATAGCTTGTGCTACTCCTGCAATAGTTCTATTCTTTCTTTTGCAACCCCATTATGTTGTGGGTTATGAGGTGTTATCAATTCTCTTCGAATTCCTTTTGAGGCACATAAGTTCTTGAATTAACTAGAGACATATTCTCCACTATTTTCACTCCTTAGAGCCTTCAACTTCTTCCCTATATCTTTCTTGACAAGTTTCTTGAAATCATAAAATTTGGATAACGTCTGATATTTCTTTTGCATGAAGAAAATCCAACACTTTTCGTGAAAAATCATCTAAAAAACCACATAATACCTACGTTTTTCTATGGAAGCTATCGAGAATGATTCACACACATTTGAGTGAACTCTCTCAAGGATCGCCTTTGATCGGATTTCCTTATCGTGAAATGTGGCTTTGGTATACTACCCCAATGTACACCCTTTTCATGTATCTCTATGTGCAATTGCACGCTTTGGAAGTCCTATAAAAATTTTCTACATGATCTTGAAAGCGCCATGGTGTAGATGGCCCAATCTCCTGTGCCATAACTCACTGATGTCTTGGTTCTCCACCTTCTTTGTTTTCATGCTCAAGGAAACACAATCTTCTATCCAATTTTTATAGGTTATTTACTCGAACCCTAATATTTTTCACTTGTCTTGTGGATTTGTGATGAAGGAACACCTTTCCTGCATTGAATATCACATCATATCCATGGTCTTCCAACATGGAAACAGAAACCAAATTATTCTTTAAACCAAGAACATACATGACATATTTTAATGTGAGAGGATTCCCTGACTCCCTTTGAAAGGTAATTGTAACAACATCGGTAGCATTATACCCCCCGTCATCTCCCATATCAATGTGCATTTGGAGATCCTTATCATCCAAGATACTGAAGAATTATTTGTTTATGATCTTATGGAATGAATCTCTAGTATCTAAGTACCACACAGAACCCATCACCGATGACACCATGCATGAAATGAGGGTGAAATCCAACTCGAAGAAAGTGCTTCACCTTCCACTCCTCCTAAGGTCATCTTGTTGGTCTTCTTGTGTAGAGACTTTGTAGCATAGTTTCCAAGCTCATGACAATGAAAACATTTTATCTTTGACAAGTCTTGCTTATTTTCTACATGAACGAAATATGATTTGGAATGGGAAACCTTCACTTTCCTTTTCTTCGCCTTTCTAGCCAATGCACAGTTCTCCTCATCATCAGTATTTGATGAGGATCCATCTTTGATGTTCTGCCGAATCTCTTCTTATTCCAAGTTGGACCAAAATCGCCCCCTCTCTGATAGCTTCTCCCTCCCATTCACCGAGCCGCGGTAGCTATGCCAACTCTTGGGAAGGCCTAGAAATATTAGGCTCACGAAATCATCCTAGGAAATTGTTACCCCGACACTTCCAAGCCCATCTCGACATTGAGTGAACTTTGTCAAGTATTTTGGGATCATTTCTCCCTTATCCATCTTGATATTTTCGAGCTTGTCCTTCAGTGCCAAATTTCTTTTGTCACTACCATTTTGAAATAGATCTATTAAGGCCTTCCACATAGCATATGAAGTTTCCTTTCCATGGAGGTTCACGAAAATATGATATCTAATTCCTTCTAAAAACATCCTTCTCGCCTTTGCTACATTCTTCTTCCATGCATCAAGAAGTTGAGCATCTATTGTTGCGGGCTAGGGAATATCAACGTCTATGAATGCCTTTATTCGGTTGTCCTCTAGCACTGTCTCCATCCTTTCCTTCCATGCTATGTAATTCAAATTTCCCTCAAGGGAATATTCGAGTCTCAATCCATTGAAATACATCTTGATCTGTTGCTGGTCCTGAAGAATAAATATTCAAATTTGATGTACCTATTAAAAGAAAACTCTGGTTCTTCTCATATATTGTGATTCATGCTTTGATATCATGTATAAATATCCAAATAGATTCAAATGATCTTATAATGTACTACAAAAAAATACGGAATCAATTTTCAAATTGCGGAAACCAATTTCGATTACACAATCACATAGCAAGTAAGAGAAAGAAATTATCAATCGCAAAACACAAGATATATTTGGGGAAAGCCTCAACTAAGAACCCTGCTATCTATATATGCATAAAGTAAAGAACATGAAACAATACAACTTTATTTCCCTTCCTGAGAAACCTTTGCACTCTGCTGATTGCGTCACTCTGATTTAGGAAAATTCGGTCCAATGCTTAACCAATTCTCTTCCTTTGTATGAATAACCCTACTTACGCATTCTTGGAGGAATTGTGACACTCTTAACAAGGAAAATTCCCAAGAAATGATTGCGCAATTCCTTCAAGCAATCCTGATGACCTCATGCATGATCTGTATAATTTTCTAATTATAAAATTGATAATTATCTTCCCTTTAACCCCAATCTCAACTAGGCCTTCATTATAATTGACATGAAACAAATATTTATAGTGAATTATCAGTTAACTGATTGACCACTACTTGTGAATTAAATCAGATTTAATTCACTGGACCTATCGCTATCTCATCTCTCAGTTAGAAATAGTTAAACTGATTTTAACTCAAATAATTGAGTTAACTAATTACAACTCACAAATAAATGTAACTGGACCCCCTAAAACTTAGAGTGGGCTCTACATTCCTCCAGTTTTCCCTCCAACTTGAATTAAATGAGCTAACTAAGTCTTCCTAACTCAGTGAAAATTTACAAGTTGTTATGAGATGGAATTACAATTTTACTTCTAATTTAATTAAGGGAAAATCAAATCAGAAACACCCTTGGGGTGCCATTTCTTGGTGCCATTTCAACATGTTTGAAAGGTATGGGTCGGGAAGGGTAGTTGTTAGGGTATCTGCCTTTCGCCCACCAACTTGAACCTGCAACGTGAAATAAAGAGCTTGGTTCCCCGTTCAAAGAGAGAAATCTCATCAATGGTATGTCTTCCACAATTCTTGGTTAATGGGTTAAAATTATGACTAGATCATTGGATGCTAAGGCCAGTGGAATTGGATCTAATACTCAATATGATAATGTTTTTGGTGGTAGTGTTGCTGGCTACAACTCTAGACTTTTTTTTTTTTTGACTCGAGAGATATCTCCATACTTCACAAAGTATACCTTAATGAAAGAAAGAAAATCCCAACCCCTGAAGGGGGAGGCTAGCTAGTGACCTGCCCAGGAAACAAAAAAACTTCTAGTTTGGTTCTTGCATACGAGAAAATTACCATGTATCCAAGAATGGTTAGTTTGTTCATTGCATCAAAATTCAAAAATGATCACAGTCTTTCCACTTCTCCTCATAAAATTCAAATGTGTCTTTGGTAACAAGCTTGGTGGGGTGTTTTCATGTAGACACGTATATTTGGTAACCAACCTCAGGTGTTTTCATGCAAAAACATATTCACTAGTCTATCGAATATTTTGAACGTATTACAATATGATCTCTTAAGAAAAATATCTTTCGACACTATAATAGGAAGGAAATCAATGCCATGCTCTCGTTAAACATAACTAGAGACAATTGACATTACGATAAACCTAACAACTACTTTTACTTTATCCATCTCCCTATTTGTTTTATTATTCATTCATTTATGATATATAGATTTCATTTCATATTGAGAAGTGTAGTTTCCTTAATTGGTCTCTAAGTTTGATAATTTCCATTAATAACAGGTTTGTGGCCTTGAAAAACTAATACCAAATTTTCCATTAATAGATACAAAATATCCTTTTTTAAAGTGGTTTTAGGAGATTTATCTATGGCTATGCATATCCCTTCTTGAATTGTTATTTTTAGACCCAGAGTTCATCAATCTCCTGTGGCATCTCAAATATATTATGTAAAGCATCCACATATAAAATATTTTAATATATAGAACTTGCACTAAAATAATATTGTTGTTACAAAATTTGGCAGCATTCCATGAATGGCTAGTGGGTGTATACATTATCCAAAATATATATTTTCATGCCCTACCCGGTGATTATAAATATGGAGCAGAGGAAGTGAACCATCTGTTTCTCTTATCTGTGTTTTCCACATTATTTTCTGCCTCTGCATTAAAATTCGTGTCAACTGCTAAATGTAACCATGAAGGTACCTAAAGCTTGGAATCAATTGTAGGAAGACATGTGTATAAAAGCATATCATAGAGTGATGAGAGAAATGAATAATATAGGTAGGTAAGTGGAATTTCGGTCAAAAACTCTTTTTCATGTGAAATGTCTGGCATTTTCCTTCAATATAATGTTGTGGCTTGGTCGCCCCTCTAGGAAATGCATATGTGAATTGATCTCTAGATCCAACCATTTATGTTTTTAGCTGAATAAATGGCCATGGTTCAGCTACCTCTCTGGGAAATGTGTCTATGTATTGATCTCTGGATTCACCTAGTTATGTTTTTAGTTGAATAAATGGAAAAAGAGAAAAATACTAGTCTCTTTCTCGAAATACGGTCATAAGGTTTCCCACTTGAATAGCCCATTCAAGGCAGGGACTAGCTGCCCTACAACCCCCTTGTTACTTATCAAATAATTTTTAGGCTTAAACATTTGATGAATTAAAATAATCTTTATCATAGCAATATGCTATGACTAAATGAATATTATTTGACTTGAAATGTATGATATGACCCAAATAAAAAGTAGATATTTTATATGTATAGTTTTATTATGTTCTAGTCATCTTCTAAAATAGTAAGAATTATCTACAAACCTTTATTTTGAGTGTCAGACACAATTTTTATATTATCACCTTGATGGTTATTTATCGATATAGATGGACATAATCAATGTATGATGTCTAGATAAATGAATTTGGATGTCTTGGCCTCTTGGAAAGGTGTACAATAAACAAGTCAAGCACCTTTTCTTATAAAATGGGTTCATCATAGACAGTGGTTATAACAAACCTAGGTTAAAAGTCATGTAATAAAAGTTAATAAAGGAAAAATATGACGAAGGTCATGAGACACGTATTCCAAGCTGAATGTTGGGAAAAGAACTATAGTGGGAATCACTTTCAGTTTATTAATGGCTATGGAAATAGACAAAGGCATTAGCAAAAGAAAAGAGGAAATCATTAAAATTTATTTATGAAAATAAAGGAAAAAAAAGAGAAAATAAAGGTGAAGAGACACATATTTGCATGCTAATGAAATTATAAGGAAAATTAAGGAAAATGAAGAAAATAGAGGCCTCAATGATAAAAATGCTTCTGAGGATCAATTCATAACTTTTGTTGGTTTATATCTATATATATATATTAGTTTGAGTTTGGAATTAGTTTGAGAGAGAGAGAGAGAGAGAGAGAGAGAGAGAGAGAGAGAATATCAACAAGAGGAGAAAGAAAGAAAGCAAAGGAAGGAAATTGACAAGCAAGGAAAGCAAAGGAAAGCAAGGAGAAGTTTGGATCAATGACTTTAGCAGGAAAATTTTGCAGGCCACAAGTTGCATGTGCTATTTCCTAGTTGAGGTGTGAATGCATAGTGCATTCATTTATTTATTTGGTTAATTTGTTGTTATTGGCATGTGTTTTTCCTTGTTTGACAGTGGTTTCAGACTTGCCTTGCCATTTCCTAGATAACCATGGTGTGATGGGATTCATTCTTGGTTCAACTTTGGATTTGCGAAAGGTTTTGTATCTAGGTGAGCTGTTCTCAGGAAAATTCTGAAGGGTTGGGGGTGGACATGGTTTTCTTTGGGAATCCCTAGACAAGTGAGTAGAGATAGGAAAATTCCTCAAGGGATAGTGAAGGAATTCTAAGACAACCAAGCTTGTTTTGGTTTTGTGATCTCTTGAATGGTTTTGGAAAAGATCACAGTAGTTTGAGGGTGGAGGTGGTTTAACCTTTGGTTTCCCTTGGTTTTTAATGTCTTGGTTTATCTCATGTGATCCCACATTCATGCTTGGAATATGGCACGAGGGTGATTGGCTGAAAGAGAGATTTGGTTTAGGCCAATCTATAGTTGTGTGGTACGTGGAAGTCCCTGAATTTGTTGGATTTTTCATATGTCAATAAGATATATTTTCCTATTGTGATTTATGAGCACTTGTACTTGTTATTATGTGGATTTGATGGTTGTTTTTTCATGATTAATGTTCTAGTTATATGTTGGTTATAAGCATGGTTTTATAGTATGTTCTAGTTATGGATCTTCTTATACTTGATAAGTTGATGAAAGAATGGGATAAAAATTATTGTTGCAGCTAATTGAGAGGGAATTGTAACTACTCAGCAATTTTAAACTAAAGTACATATATTTACACTCAGATATCCATTCATGACCCATCGCTTACATGTTTACCATGTGTTTGAAGAAATGCCTAGTATGTTCTAGTCAGTCTAGGTCAAGTTTCTGATTCAAGTTTGAATTATTAGCATTTTTGTTATGAGAAATATGATTTTGGAAAGTTACAAAAAGTTCTGGGCAGTGTTCTAGAGACTAGCCTAGAAAATTAGCTCAAATAATGGAACGAAATGCTTTGAATTGGATATGTGGAGTCATAACCGAATGGAGCAAGGTTTGTGAGTGTGATTGGAGGCTTAGAACCACATGCAGATAATGTCAAGGGTGCAGTTATAGGCTTAGGTCATCTCAGGGATTGGTCACCTAGGGTGGTTTTTAAGCCTCTGACTGATCTATGGTTCCTGAGGAAGGTCAGTAAGTCTCAGTTGTATGCCCCACTTCCTTAACTAGAACTTGGAGGTTAGGTCATGTTATAGTGGCACTCTGCTTCACATTTACCTTGACAGCTTGTTAAAGTGGGTAAATTTGGGGTGACATGTTATAGATTGGTATCAGAGCTTCCAGGTTCAAACACTTGGACTAGATCAGATGTATGTGATTGTTATGCATGCATGTCAGTCATATACATTCATTGCAGTGGCGATGGTTGTCATGTATGTAGTCGGTGTTATTGTTTGAGTTATCATGCATGATGACTGATATTATGTCGATATGTTGATATGCTGGTGTCATTGTATATATATAAATGTATATCATGCTAATATGGATTGATTTGTTCAGACGAGGTAGCCTCCCTTGAACTTCACTAAGGTATGTTTGATTATTTTTATATTTCGTTATATGACATGATATGTTTTTAGGAAGAACAAGATTTAATATGACAAGAAAACTAGTGGATTACAGTTCATGTGACTCTCCTTATAGATCAATTGAGAAACATGGGGAAGGGTACTCTCCTAACATAGAAGATATCTTGAGAAGTTTGAAGGAAAAAATCAAGAGTTTCAAAGAAAATAATGACAGGATAATTCAGTCACAGGAAATGCTTGTCAGGGCTTAGGAAAAACAAATAGAGGTCAATGAAATGATCCTTAAAATATTATCATATTTGTAGAGACAGGGACAACCAAAAATTAGTTATGGATAGGAGGAAAGGATTAATGGGGCATATGGTAGCAGGCCTCATGGAGGACACACATTGTACATGTATGACATAGTCAGAGGTGGTAGATGGATGGATACAACTGAAAGGAGAGGTAATGGTTATGGGTTCTACTCTAGTTCTAGTTTGAATAGACATCATGGTCATCATTGCTATCATACTTACAAGAGGCCTTGAGAGGGGGTACTTTCCAGATGACTTCAAGAAAGCCAAGCCTCCTACATTTGATGGAGAAATGAATAAATAGGAATATGTATAAGCATGGTGGCTTGGGATGAAAAATTTCTTCGAGCTGCATGACTATACAAAGAATATGAAATCCAAGATAGTTATTTTAAGTCTCAAGGGAAAGAAAAAATTTGGTGGGAAGATGTGAAGTGTGTCAGAGGCATCAAGACATAGGAGTTGAGTTGGCATGAATTCAAAAGACTCTTTAAGAATAAGTACTTGTTAGAGAGATACTATATGGTAAGGCTAAGGATTTATACGAATTGAATATGGGGTTCTATGAAAAATGAAGAGCACATAACTAAGTTTTTGGAATTGTTAAGGTATGTGCATTATCTTAAGGATGAGAAGACAAAGGTGCAAATATTCATTAGTGGACTACCATTGAAATTCAAGGATTTGATTGAGTATGATGAACCTCAATCATTGGAAGACGTTATCGGGAATTTGAAGCACTGTTATGAGCAGTCAAAGTGCAAGAATGAGACTAAGTGTGATTGAAAGGGAATTACACGACCAAAGGAAAATGGCCTCGAAGGTGGGAAAGACCTAAATATGCCAGCGAAAAATAAAATGTGGCCCCTTACAAGAAGTTCAGTACAACAAAGAAGGGACATTGATCTTAGCCTGGAAAGTAGCAAAATAAAGGTAATGCTAGAGAACCGTTGCAGTGTTGGGTTTGTGGCAAGGATCATTATAAGAAGGATTGTTCATTGTACCAAGGTGGAAAACCTCAAATATACAGTTCTAAGGAGGCGCAGAGATTTGGGAACGTTGGTTAGAGAATTCTTCGAATTTATGCAACATTTGTTAACAAGCAGGTGAATCATCAGGCATCCATTATTGAGATCGAAGGTAAGCTCTGTGATCGAGTTGTTTCCATTTTGTTTGGTCCTAGATCTAATTATAGTTATGCTAATCCTGACCTAGTGGACAAGTGTGGCTTGACTAGAGAATTACATGAAGAGTCTTGGTTGGTGCAGTTGGCTAAAAAGATCAATAAAATAGTTCATCATTGGGTGAGAGCTTGTGCATTTGAGCTGAAAGGTATGCCTATATCAACACATATAAATATGTTTCCTTTGGGTTCGCACAATATGATTTTGGGCATGTACCTTTACAAGACTAAGGTATATTTTTATGAGAGGGCTATTGAGTGCCTCGATGATGATGGAGAGAAGATAATCTTCCAGGGAAAGAAGAAGCCTACATCAGTGAGAATGGTCATAGCTATGCAGGCTAAGCATAGTTGCAGGAAAGACTGTGCCTTGTTTGCAGTGCATGTTTCTAGTGACAAAGGGAAGGATGTTGAGGATGTTGAAGTCTTGAAGAGGTGTCATGTTTTGCAACATTTTCAGAACGTATTTCCAATAGATATTTTAGAGTTTTCACCTCATAGACAAGTGGAATTTTCTGCTGAGTTGGTACCAGGAGAAACATAACATCAAAGGCACCTTATATGATGAGAAATCTAGAATAAAAAAGTTACTAATCAAACGAGAACTCTTAGCTTAACATGAGACTCTAGCTAAAAGTCCCCAAAAAAGCATGGAAAAACAACCCGAAAAGTAAAAGTGTTGATGCTGCATTAACAAATTTTTTTTTTTTTTTTTCGTGGCAAATTTTCAACATTTTTAAAAATGATAGTAAAAACCAATTAAAGGAATTTTTTTGGTGCAAAAAACACCCTCAAAATGAAAATTGTTGATGTTGGAATAACAATTTTTTTTTTGGTAAATTTTCAACATTTTTTAGCAAAGATGTTAAAGATAAAATATTATGATTCTGAAAAAACTTAAAATTCCAACATTTTTCAAGCATTCCATTAAAGATAAAATATCATGTCTCTAAAAAACCTTAAAATTTCAACAATTTTCAATCATGATGTTAAAGATAAAATACTTATAACTGTTTTCAACCATAACATTACCGATAAAATATCATGACTCAGAAAACCTTAAAATTTTTACAGTTTTTCAATCATGGAATTAAAACTAAATATCACAACTACAAAAAACCTTAAGTTTTCAATATATTTCAACCATGATATTATGGAAAAATTAAATAACTAAAAAAATACTTTAATAATGAAAATTTGAATGAAATAATAATTATATCAAGAGTGGTTTCCTTTTTAAATGCTAAAAGTATAGCGACTTTAAAATCTTTGCCTAAGATAGCATGACACATTGCAACAAAAATATAAAAATCAACCATCAAATTGACACGTAGTGTAGGCGAACTCAACCTATTGGAATGAAATATTCAAAATCAACCATGAAATTGACATATTATGGGAGCGCACTTGATCCATTATAATGAAAACTTTAAAATCAATTATCAAATTGATACATAATGGGGTCGGGTTGCACAAACGCTGCAAAACAAACCAAATAAAACAAAATATTAAATAAATAGATAAATAAATAAAAATGAATAATATAAAACAAAACAAAATTTAAAAGATTGAAAAAAATAAAAAATAAAAACATAAAGTAAAAAACAATAATAATTAATAAATAAAAATATATATTAAAATATAAAAAAATTAAAAAATAAAAAACAAAACATAAAAAATATATATATAAAATATATTCCAGAGAAACCACAAAATAATTTTTAGATCAAGGCATTTTGAACAACTTACTATGGTTCATTACCAAAAAGTATATATATGTATATATAATTTGTTAAAGATCAAAATTAAGTCACAAAAGATAAAAGTTAAAAATATAAGCATAAATATAAATATACACAATTTTTTTTTTGAAAATTAACATTAAAAACACAAATAAATAAAATAAAATTAGATAACTAAAAAAATAAACAAATGAAAACACAAAACAACTAAATCCATAGTAAAATGAATTAAAAAAAATTAAATTATAAAGTTATAAATATATAAAATAAATTTAAAAATATATTAAAAAAACTTTTAAAAAAATATTAAAAAAATCAAAATTAAATAAAAAAAACCACTTATAAAAAAAAGATTGTTTAAAGAAAAGTCGTTTACAAAAACATTATAAAAAAAAGAGCCCTTGTGCTCCTGGCTGAACGAAGGTTGATTCTGGGAATCAACCAATGGCCAGTGGGGAGCAGGAGGGTCGTCGCAGGGCTAGCGAAGCGTTCTCGTTGGTTAGCCGAGTGTCAATTCCAAAAATCAGCCCACAGCTAGGCGTGGGCCCGCGAACAATTTTTTATTTTTTTTACTTTTAATTAATTTTTTTAACTTTTATTTTTTTAATATTTTAATTAATTATTTTTGTAGTTTTTTTATTTATTTTAATTTTATTTAATTTTAAAATTTTTTTTTTATTAGTTTGTTTTTAAAATTTTAATGTATTTTTAATTGTTTTTAATGTATTTTTTTCCAAAAAAATTGTTTTAATGTTTATTTTTTTAAAATTCTGTTTAAATATATATATATATATATATATATATATATATATATATATATATATATATATATATATATAGTCTAATTATATTTTTTATTTTTTATTTTTGTTTTTATTTTTAAGGATTTTGTTTTTATTTTTATTTTATTTCGTGTTTTTTCTATTGTATGTTTTATCTTTTATTTTTACATTTATTTTTGGTTATTTTTATTTAAAATTTTATATGAATATTTTTTTTTTGGAAAAAAATTCAAATATCTTTATCTTTGGATATAAAATTCATAAAAATGTCATAAAATTTGTTATTTTTCAATTTTTTTAATTCCAGTTTTTAATAAAAATCTTTTTTTTAACATGTAGTTTTTAGTGAAAAAGACCTGAAATACTTTTTTTTTTACTTATATCTATATATAAAGTGTATATTATTTTGCTGAGTATTTAAACTTATTATTTTTTAGCGACAATCAATTTATATGTATTGAAGTATTAATTAATGATATATAAATATATAGAAAACCATAACCTCAAAATATTAATGTTATTATTTTTTAAAACTTTGCAAATAAATAGAAAAATTAATTATAAAAAAATATTGCAAAGAAAAAAAAACACGTTTGGAAAACCCTTAAAAAACAAACATCTTTGGATGAAAAACAAGAAGAGGAATAAGACAAATTGAAAAATGGTTATATAATCAACATTTAAAAAAAAAAATTGCATAGTTGTCGACAGGGTCTTCGATAGACTGTGATCGGGTGCTTTGTTAAGGCATTCCTTGATATGAAGTTCCCTGCCCCGATCAGGGTGATATATTGGACATGATGAAGATTTATTCCTGCCAAGATTACAAAAAAAATGTGCATACTTACGACATTAGAAAATTTAAAGTGTCAAAAATATGTTTTTAAAAAATGTATTTTTCAAATCCGCGTGAAAATCACCAACGTGAAAAAACGTTGTTCACACTTAATACATTAGAAAATTTAAAATGTAAAAAATAAGCCCTCTAAAAAAAGGGATTGATGTTGCATCAACAAAAAGTTCATACTTGATACATAAGAAAATTTAAAGTGTCAAAAATATGCCCCCCCCAAAAATGTGTATTATGAATCAATACTTTTCAAAATCGGATGATTCTTTGCTACTTGAAAAAAAGGGTACTCGGTACAGTTCTCGTTTCATTGGTAACTTTTTTGAATTAGTGGAATTGAAGTTGCAGCTTAAAGAAATGCTTTATAAAGGATACATAAGGCTAAGTGTGTCGCCTTTGTGTCGCCTTGGGGTGCACCAGTGTTTCTTGTAAAGAAGAAGAGTGATACTCTTAGGTTGTGCATTGATTACAAACAGTTGAACAAGGTGACCATCAAGAATAAGTATGCATTTCCATGAATTTATGACTTCTTTGATCAATTGAAGGGAGCAACAATGTTTTCAAATATTGATATGATATCAGGATATCATCAGGTATGCATCAAGGAAGAGGACATCTACATGACTATATTCCGTACCAGGTATGGGAATTATGAGTTTGTAGTGGTTTCGTTTAGTCTTACTAATGCTCCAACTACTTTCATATGTTTGATGAATAATGTGTTGCGTCCTTATCTGGAAAAGTTTGTGATAGTATTCATTGATGACATATTGATATATTTTAATAATAAGGAAGAGAATGCATATCACCTCAAAATATTATTGATATTGCTTTGAGAACATCAGTTGTATGTCAAGCTTAGTAAGTTCAATTTCCTTCAGAATGAAGTTCATTACTTGGGATATGTTGTTTCCAAGGAAGGTATAGTAGTGGACCCGAAAAATATAAGAGCTATCATGGAGTGGGAAGCTCCTAGGAATGTGGATGAGGTTAGATCATTCATAGGACTAGTAGGTTACTACAGGAGGTTCATTAGGAACTTCTCATGGATCACCTATCCTATTACATCTTTACAGCGAAAAGGGAAGAAGTTTGAATGGAATAAAGAGTGTGCAGCTAGTTTTGAGTAGTTGAAGCATTTGCTTACAAATGCTCCAGTCTTGAATATTATAGATCCGAAAAAAGAGTTTGTGGTATGTACAAATGCTTACAAGAGAGGACTTGGTGGAGTCCTGATGTAAGAAGGACATGTGGTATGTTATGAGTCAAGGAAGCTAAATGAGCACGAGCATAAGTATGTGACTCGTGATCTTAAGTTGGCATTTATCATTCATGCATTGAAGGTGTGGAAACATTATCTTCTTCGTAGGAAGTTCATATTGATGAGTGATTATAGTGGGCTCAGATACTTGTTTGACCAAACCAATCTAAATACCAGTCAAACTAGATGGTTAGCTACTCCCAGTGAGTTTGACTTCGAGATCAGGTACATGAAGGAAAGGGAGAATAGGGTAGTAAATGCTCTTAGTAGAAGAGTGCAGGTGAATCTCATTTCATAAATGAATTCTTATGGGACATATTTACATGAGCGGATTGATCCAGGTGGATATTAGTGGCCACACACCTATTCCACTTGCACCCTCACCATTGTTTCTTTCAGTTTTCTTAATTGTGGCACAATTTTAGTTTCTTTAATTATAACACAATTTACTATTTTTGGTAGTTTTTCAAGTCCTGAACTTCTAGAGCCGTTTTGGGGCCCTAAACGACGTTTTTTTGGAAAATAGGAAAACATGATTTTTCACATTATTTTTGCAATCAAAATTTGTATTCCTTAGATATATATTTCTAACAAGGTATCATACGCGTCAAATGAAGATCATATGCCAAAGTTACGACCTTCGGAAGTTGATGTACCAATTTACCCCAATGGGGTCTACAGTTTTGGCACTTCATATCCTAGGGTTAGGTTTTTGGATGTTTAGGGTTTTCCATTATTTCTAAATAATAAATAGGTCTTTGAGCCTCATTGTAACACAGTTTAGAGGAATGTAGCCACCACATCTCTTCTCAGAGGTAAACTACCATCACCCAAGCTAGTTTATTTCCATTCTATATGTAAGCATTTTTCAGTTCTTTGATATTAATGAAATAAATATTTATTTCTACTTCATCTCTATGTTTATGTTTATATCTGTATTTTTTTGTTTTCCTGCATAAGTCTGGATTAGTTGTATCAGAGCAATCTGTTATTTCTCTGTTTTTCTTTGCATGTCCCCAACGAGGTCGGGGTATAAGGAATTAGGGCTAGAATAGGTTGAACCTTTACAAGACAAACCTCACAAGCCCCCACGACCTCCCATGGCGGAAGAAAAGAAAGATGAGGGAGCATGATATCCTTTCAAAATATTGCTCGAAAAATCCCTCAAGTGACAAAGAAACGTGATGATGGATACCTTTTCCTATATCCTTTGGCGAATATCCATAGGTGATGCATCTTCATCCAAAAACCAACCTGGAGGCACCACTCCCTTCAAGGTACAAGTCAACTTTGACATTACTATATTTGAAGGCCATATAGATGTGAACGCCGTAGATATATTGTTAAATATGTTGGAAGGATATTTTTCGGTTTATGATTTTTCCAATAGGGAAAAGATTACTTTTGCACTCCTCAAAGCTTCCTCCCATGTCAAGGAATGGTGGTAAACCTACTACGAATAGAGGGATTAGAGAGAAACCTCACTATTTTCAGTCACACCCAGTTGCAATTCTTCCTGAGATGCCATTAAGGAACAATATTAGCTCATGGGAAGCTAAGAGGACAAGTACATACAATGGACTATGCTATGACAATGAAGGGATCAATATTTGCATGAGGTGACAAATATTTTCCATAGCCCACACACAAAGTTGGGTATAAATTTTTCTTAGCAACATTTGGTGTTCAAGTACCGGAGTTGTTTGCACAAATACATTCAGGAGAAAATGTAGTTCCTAGACATATCCTTGCTTGGTGCAACATACTGATAAGATGCCAAGATTGAGTAGAAATTTAAAAAGAAGAAGTGAGACTTTGGATATGTGAATATAAATCAAGGGAAAGGCACCCCAAAACCGCAAAACAAAGGACAAAGACAAGGTGGGGTGACCTATGAAAACCTGTTGAAACCGCAAGAAAAGAACAACACCACAAAGACAAAGAAGGATACACAAAGATGGTGTGAATTCCATAAGATCCCCACCCACATCAAAAGTGAGTATCGAGTCAAGTAGTCACTAGTGGCTGAATTGAAGGTTTTCGAGTCAAAAGCTAACAAGGGGAGTGAAAAAGAGAAGAAGATTATTGATGTGGATCCGAACACCACCATTGCCACCACCACGATCCAAAATACTGAGCCCAAATATCCAAAGGAGGGGGAGCGTTCTCTGTTGTAGTTCATTTTCAACATCAAGATCCAAAAGAACCTCATTTCAATAGAGTTCGTGAAGAGTTTGGGCTTACCAACTACAACACACTTGTAGCCATACACCATCAAGTGGCTTCTCCAAGGACGAGATCTCTACATCAACTAGGAGTGTCAAATTCCCTAGAGCATCAAACCCTTCATGGATGAGGTATTGTGTGATGTTACTCCTCTTGAAGTCTGTGATGTATTATTAAGCCAACCATACTTGTGGAAGAATCATGCTCTGTATGAGTTTAGGACTCACACTATTATTATGAATTTGGGAAATAAGTTATACATGATACCAGAGGTAGCAACGCTTACTACCATATCATTGATCTCTGTTAAGAAAAAAAGTAAGATAATTTCACAAATTGGGAAATTTGTCTTTCCTTATGATTCACCCTTAGGGAAAGAATAAAATTGTGGGCACTTCCATAGCCTCGAGACATGGCCCCTCCACACGGCAAAAAAAAATGGAAAAGGACATGGAGGAGTACAAAGACATATTCACCTCACCCACAAGGGTACCCCTACACTGTCGAGTCAATAACTCCATTGATCTGACCCTAGGTGCAATGCTACCAAAAGTACCAATCTATTGACACTATGTTTTGGAGAATGATGAAATCAAGAGGTAAATTTAGGAGTTGTTTGAAAAAGGGCACATCAAGCCAAGTTCATCACCCTTTGGGACTACTATCATGTTGGTACAGAATAAAGATGAAACTTGGATGCTCTGTATTGATTATCAGGCTCTGAATAAGATCACTGTCCGGAATAGGTATCCAATCCCATAGATTGATGACCTTCTAGAATATCTCAATGGGGCCAAATATTTATGTTAGGTCCTTATATTACTAGTATATTCCATTATTTTTGTTAGTTTAACCCCTTTATTATTATTGTTGTACCTCTGTAACCCCAATATTGTTGTTATTGTGCCCTTACGTTATTATTGTTAGGTCAGCTGGGATTATATTGTGATCCCATGGACTCCTATATATAGAAGGAGGGTTTTTAATTTGTATCATCCAAGAATTTTTCATTTATGTAATGTATTAGAGGTTTCACCCTCGAAGTGGCTGATTTCTAAGGTGTTGATCTCTCTATTCTTCTATTTTTGGAGCTAGTTTCATGACATTTGGTATCATAGCTTTGGATTCTAGGGTTTTGCTGCTATAAAAAGGTCATTGTGGAATTTGCATTATAACATTTTTTATACGAAGGTTCAAAAGCTTAAATTTTTATAGAGTGAATCTGAAATATTGATGAACATCATGTAAAAATTTCAGAACTTTTTTCGCAATATTTTCGAAGATATGATCTGTGGAAGTTAGGGTTTTTTTAGGCTCCCGAATTTCACCTAAAATAAGTCATCGTGGAAGTTTCGCTATAAAGTTTTTTCTACTAAGGTTCAGAATCTAAAATTTTTACCAAGAGAAGATGAAATCTTGAGGAAAGTTATGTAAAAATTTCAGATCTTGGTTCGTAACATTTTCGAAGATATGATCTGTGGAAGTTATGGTTTTTTCAGGCTCCCGAATTTCATCTCAAAGAGGTGATCGTGGGAAAATTGTCATAACTCTTTCTCTGAGCATCGGATTGGAATTCTGTAAAATTTTGCTGCAAGTACATGGATTTTAGTTTCTTGTATATCAATTTCAAATCCAAAGGAGGAAACAATCACATGTGGCATGCCGTACAAGTTTTCTCTACTGAACTAGTCCATAATTAGGTCATTGTGGGAGCTTGGGCATAACTTTGTCTTGAAGAATCCAAATCAGGTCTGACCTATGGCATTTGAAAGAAGCTTCAAAGGGCTACTATAGGGCCGAATTTAGGATATTGAAGATCTGCAATTACAGAGATAATTTAGTTTCATTATTGAGCTCCTTAAAAGCAAGAAAAAAGTGTTTTGTTTTTTGGAATTGCATAAGTATTTTGTGAAAAATCAGTTTGAATTGATTCCAAGGGCATATTGTAGAATAGATATCAGCACTGGGTTCTAAAATTCCCCCTAAAAATAATTCAACACCCATTAAGCCTTTAAAAGGCTCTACTATGACTCATGAAGATGAATAACTGCAACATGACATGTCAAAATTACAAGAGCAAGTGCACCAAATATCGCTCTCGCAAAGAGCAACAAAAAATGAAATGGAAGTTTTGAAGAAAGGCATGGAAGCTAAGATGGATGGTTTGAAGAAATGCATGGAAGCTAAGATGGATGGCATGGAAGCTGGCATGGAAGCTAAGATGGATGACATGAAGAATGATCTAAAAGCAGACATGGAAGGTTTGACAAAGTTGATACATGAAATGTTTCCTAATGGCGAAAGGATAGTAGAGGAAACTCAGGATGAGAAAAAAATAAATGTTAATCATTTTTAAGCAGGTAAATCCCTTCTGTGGATAGAGGTGATCCCTCGGGTCTAGAAACAAAGAGACATGCTAGAGTGTTGATTCCTAATTACTGAATGAAAAGAGGACATAGTAGATCGACCTACCTGGAATCAAATTTTGTCATTGTGGCGCCTCTTGCTCCACTTCGGCAAGTCACAATCCTTCTACAGTCATTCTAGGATACCTGCACATAGATCAACAAACAAGAACAACATACGACATAATAAATTTATTCATAACTACTATCCAGTCAAAGAGGGCTAAGAATATTACATTAAACAAATGACATAACACAAAATGGGAACCAAAAAATAGTCACGTGTATGTATTGATAGAAGGAAGAGGTACAACCAAAGCTTTGACGTCACAGTATCCTCTAGCAGGGTTTAGCCGAAGTGCGTCTCAGATATTTGTCAGGGGATTTGGATGGGATGAAGGCATGGGCTTAAGCTCTCTCAACGAAGTTCTTCCTTGTTCTATCTCTTCAACAATTTAGCTATAGTGTACTAAATTCTCCATATTCAGCTCGCTTATGCAAGGAGAGATACCTTATTTTTATAGAGGAAAAGGAGGAGATTAGGATCCCTACAAAGGTGGGAGGGAGGCCTATCCTTTAGGAGGTTCCCATAAGAGGTGGAAACCATAAACCAAAGGAGGGAGTCCATGGTTATTCAATCCAACCACTCCTAATGACTCATCCTCGAAGTTGTTGGAGTGGAATCTCTGCCTCTATTTTTAAAAAAAATTCCATAAACAGCTTGGCGTGGGTGGCTAACTGAGATAGAGCGCCAACTGGCATGGGGCCCTGTGTTAATATTCCTCATCGGTGCGAGGGCATAACTGACTACTTGTGAAAAGGCAAAAACAGGGGTTTTTGAAGCTCTACTCAGGGAATTGTCAATAGAAATAATATTTCTCTCATGTAAAGGGATGCAATTATGGTCTTTGCAATGCATGAAATTTTTTATTGATCACAAAAATGACCCTCTAATGGGCGACATGGGGATTGCAGGTACAGTGACAAAATGTTGTGTAACAGATGCCCCCTAAAGCATGAGATCCGAGGGAGAGGGAGGGGCGAAATGCTTTATGAGAATGCATTTGAACTAAACACCGCTGTCGAAAACCTACAATTAAAAATACAACTGATATCTATGATACATTAATATGTGGTATGGGCGTAGCCATCCATAATAGAGTACATAAAAACTGAGATCCTAGGTGTGGATGCAGCCATCCGACAGTAAGGATCAACAAATAGACTCAGATATGGTTGCAACCATCCAATCAAAAGAGTCATGTAATGAATCATGATAATCCACAAGAATCCGCATCCTGGATTTTATCAGACAAAATCCAGGGTCTTGCGCTCCATCTCGACCGGGACAAGTACAAATTCAAGCATGCGAATATATGAGCTGAAGTCGAACATGCAAGAAAATCATTTGATTACTAGCCAATGATGGAAGCTATTAACAGACGTGAGAGAAACCACCTATAATGACAATGGCCCTCAAGGTATGAAAGGTACAATACACGAAATGTGAACAGTGAGATGACGTTGAACACCTGCAGAATCAATTGATCGAAGGCCAATGATGTGAACCTTGCATCGAATGTGAAGAACCTGCCACTGAGGCATGCAGGTTCCAAGGTACCAGAAGGGAGTCTCTAGGTCAGATTCCTGGATAATGATCTTAAGTCGATAGGAAGTGACCTGGTCGAAGGAGGGCCATAATGTTTCCCACATAATCGACACGAGATAGAGTAACATGCTGCTAGTGAATCAGGACCAACAGAGAATCAAAGGGAGGTTGAAAAATGTAGAGGCAAACTTCTCTTGAACATATCAGCGACACGACAGTGGATTTGGTAGTATTTGACATCAAGGGATCTGAGGTCATGATGACGTGGAAAAGAGCAGATGAGAGGTAAAAAGAGATTACCCAAACCCATGGAGGGAAAAAATGATGAAGTGAGATGTCCCCAACCTAACACGAATGGAGACAAGTGTCATGTTCAAGAGCGATATACTGCCAACAGAACTAAAATTTGGTTCAATTTCCCCCCACCATTTCTAGCGAGTACCCCAATTATTATTTTTTAAAACAAGCTTGAAGGGGATAGCATATTCTTGCAATGTAAGTTTTTCCTTCAGACAAATCCAACCTACTACATTTTACGAGCCCTAGGAAGGAGGAACTCGAGTAACGTCATAGTGACAAAGTCCGATGTCATCAGGATTTAACGAGTTTGACAAAGGGAGGAATCAACATCTTTTCATGTTTAGAGAGTTTGAAAAGAAGGCAGAAAATAAAACTCCAGCATGGCCCTTTTCGTAAATATTCTCTCAGATCCAAAAAGGTAGAAAACAATATCTGAAAGAAACTCTTAGTCACGATAGGCTAAGGTATTCCTTTTAAGTAAATAATCCATCCCAACCCGAAAAAGGGGTAAATGCATACTGGGTAGATATCGCTTCGCAGTCATTTAACGAGTTCAAAACGACAAAAGTCTCGACAATATTTTCAATTTTAGAGAGTCAGAAAAGAGCTGAAATATGACTCCAGTAGTGAATTTTTCGTGTTTTTACCGAGTCCAAAAAATTATAAAATATAACTCGTTACTTCATCACTATGGCCTGAAAAACTTGTCGCTGCATAGGAGACACGTGTAAAACCCATTTCTCGAAAATAATATAATCAAAGAATAAAAAAATATGTCTTAAAACCTAATTAGGGTTGTGAAAAGTTATAAAAATGCCAAAAATGGTAAAAATAATTACTTTTCACTTTTTACCTCTTGTAGAGCAGTAGTTACCGATTTTACAGTGTGATCTTGTGGTGATGGTTGTGGATGATCCGACAGAAGAATCTCGAATCCATCAGTTCCAGGTAAGAGCCGATATCTCTCCGTTCATTTTAAGTCCTTTTTTACTACTTGCAACCCTTATTTTTGATTTCTGGGGGAGGAAATGTAACATTTAGGGCACAGTGGTTGGCACGAGTTTCAGCCACGAACTCATGCCAATTGCCATTTTTCTGAACTAGGGCTCGCCCATTGGTGCGACTGTTTGAGAAATAGTCACGCCAACTGCGCAGACCATTTTTGTCAAAAAATTCAAGTTAAAGACCTATTTTTTTACAAATCCAAGTTTCAAAAATAGCTGATACTATTCATATGAACATGTTTGTAGGTAGAAAGCAGAAAAATGGTAATCGAATGGAAAGAATGGGAACACGGTGAAGAGGATGAGCTTTCCATGGAAAATGAGAGATGCATGGAAGCTCTCAGAGATTTTGGACTAAAGAAGTTCTTTTTGACACCATGTCTCCGATCTCAACCGGAGCTACTACAATATTTGATCAACATATGGGATGAGAATCAGGGAAAGTTCATCCTTCGAGATCAGGAACTTGAGATTGATGTTTCTGATGTCTACTTCATAATAGGATTATCGTGGAGGAGAGCAGCACCAATCCTAACCGGCACCCAGCCTTGCATGGAGAGCATATCCATGGTGATTGACAGGGTATGTCCAGGGGCATGGAAGGGATCAGGAAGTGGGAAATTCGATATCCAGACTATCCCAGACTTGGCACTAAAAGTAGTGCTACATACCATCACACGAGCTGCGGGATCGCAAGCACCGCACGAAGCAACAAAGACACAACTAATTCTTGCTATAGACTGCTTGACACCAAACTTTTACAACTGGGCAGAGGTCGTGAAAATAAATATGAAATGCTAGTTGACAAAGTGCAAGAAGGCCAAACTGAAGAAATTTTATTATGGGTCTATCCTGGTATCATTCTTCCTCGAATGACTACCAATCTTCCAGCACCAGGAGGTCATAGTCGCGACACCACCAGCGAGGGAACCATGGATGGGTCGATGGGAAGCTCTGATGCCAAGGGGAGGGGGCGGCCAACAGATGTCCTGGAGACCTAAGTTATTTGATTGGCTCTACCGATAGTTGATTGTCGTGGAGGACTGGCCCTACTCTGGTATAGATTTTACTGGTGATCCGGACCTCCCACCCCCAGAGGGAGAGGATTGGGATGAAGATTTGGGTAAGACTCATTTTTCAATTTTCATGAGTGTTATGATTTTTATCATGTATGTTCTGATGTTAAATCCATGCACTTGCAGATGTTGCCCAAAGAGACCCGCAGGCATGTCTCCGATAGTGAGGCAAATCCCTTGCGATTTTGACCCTCATGGTGAGGGAGGCGAGGAGGAGGAGATCGTGCACAACCTAGAGGGAATCACACGTGGAGTCTTGGACTATGCATGATTCGACAATGTTCCTTGTGCTTACCAGAGACATACCGTATGGGTGCCAAGCCGCATTCACCGCTTACTGAGGCGGCTCGTACGGGTAGTGACATGCTACCATGAGCATCACACTGATTAGACACCTAGGTTTTATATCTGCATGTTTTGAGAGACATGGTGTCTCGGGATGTAACATAAACACATATTTTTTGAGTTTATGACGCACACTGATACAAACATTCGATATATATATACATCTATTTTCCTACATGGATATTTTACATATGATGATGATTTCATAGATTACGCAAATGTCTATCTAATACAATGTTAGCCACTGTATCAGTTAATGCATTCATTCATCTAGGAATATGTTGATATGTGATAAAAAAAAAATGTATTTCTAGCAAATGAACATGTAAATACAATCTCAGAATGTATGGGTTTCTGACTAAATAATGCCCATTGAGCTAAAGAAAAACAAGCTATGAATCTAGATTTACAAGCAATGCGCGTATGCCGAGGTTGATTGCCTCGGTTAATATTTTGAGAACAACACTATACTCAACAACATTATTTGTAGTTCGTCCTAGACAAATACCTTGCAGATCTATCAACTCACCAGCAGGTATAAATTACCCAGGCTGCTGAAGACAAATTCCTAGTACTACGGGAAGCACCATCCACAAAACCGACATAAGGGGTAAGAGACATCTGCACAATAAGAAAGACCTAATAAGCAAGAAAAATGCTCATAAAGCACACCAAACCAAAACATGTACATAAATGAAAACAACACCTATGTACACAAATCATGCAAAAATGACTCATGCATAATATTTTTTGAGATACAACCCATTTCTGGGTTGTTCTAGAGGATGACCTTCGTAATCAATGAGCTCATAGGCCCCATTCTGCAACACACGTCTAATAATGTAGGGCCCATGCCATATGGGTTGAAATTTTCCTACCCCCAGCTTATCATGAGCTAGTCGTACAGGATGGCGAGGTCTCCTTTAACGAAAGAACGAGGGGAAACTGATTGGTCAAAATGAGCTTTGACCCACTTTTTCTGTGCTTCGATAACCAAAGCAGCAAAGTGGTTGGTTTCATCCAACATTTCTAAATAAAGGAGACACTCTTCTTCTGGCAAAGTTTTTTGAAGTAATTCAATAGCCAACTTGAGTGAAGGTATTTCACACTCAATCGGGAGAGTAGCTTCCAGAACATAAACCAATTGAAAAGGAGTGAATCTAGTTGCACTCTTAACTGAGGTTCGGTACGCCCAAAGAGCCAAAAATAACATGAGATGCCAATTGGACTTGTGGATCCCAATCGTATGCTGAAGCATGGTGACAAGAACTTTGTTCACGGCTTCAACCTGGCCATTGGCTTGAGGATAGTACGGCATTGAGCTGTCGTGATGCAGACCCAACTTAGAAGTCAACTCCGCCACCATATAATGCCGAAAATGGGAACCATGATCGGTAATGATGGCTTGAGGGACACCAAACCTAGCAATAATGTGATTGAATAAGAATTGAGTAGCTATCTTCTCGTCAGAGGCAAGTTTAGGCATTGCTTCGGTCCATTTGGTGAAGTAGTCAATAAATACAATAATATAAGCATGCCCCCCAACCGAGTGAGGGTTACACGTCATAAAATCGATGCCCCACTTCGCAAAGGGACCAACGGTAACGACATGATGAAGAGGTACATGCGGCACAAGCATATTGCACTAGTAGATCTGGAAATCATGACATTTGCGAACTGTGACAATGCAGTCCTTGAAGATAGAAGGAGAAAAGTAACCAGCATGAAGAATATTTTGTGCAGTGGCATAACCAGACATGTGACCACCACAGGTGCCACTGTGATAATCATTCAAGGCTTTCTCAGCTTCCTCGAGAGTCAAACATTGGCAGAGTATGGAATCCACTTCGGCACGATAGAGCGTATCTTCGACTATACGATAAGGTTGTGATTGGTTCTGGATGCGTCGGCAGGCATCCTTCGTCAACAAATATCTAAAAGTAGAAGTCTAGAGATAGACGATGATATCACCGTACCACAGATTGAGGGTGCTAATGAAGAAAAGCGTATCGTCTGGAATATAGTCCTCAAAACGAGACGGAGCAGAGTCGGAAGGGAGGGAACAGATAAAGTCAGCAAAGACTAATGATTTCTTCGACTTGGTGGTAGTAAATTCCAAATCAAACTCTTGGAGGATGAAAATCCACTTCGAGTATTTGCCCCCCAGCAATTTTTGAGACAATATATAGGTCATAGGGTTGCAATCAGAAATCACAGTCACAGTATGCAAAAGGATATAATGATGGAAGTGTTGAACTGCTTGAACCACAACTAACGCCAACTTCTCGACATGTGTATAGCATGTCTCAGGGTCAAGAAGGTTACGAGACAAGTAATAAATAATGTGCTTGTTACCATCATCATCGTCTTGTACCAGAACCATGGCAATTGTGCTGAAAGCGGCGTCTAAATAGAGGGAAAAATCATGATGATAGTTGAGAGGATGCAACATAGGAGCATTGAAAAGCAACATCTTCAGTGCCTCAAAATACTTCTAAGCAATCTCATCCCAACAGAATGGGATGCCCTGCTTTAATAATCGTGTGAATCCTTTAGCCACTTCTGCATAGTTAGGTATGAAACAACATAGAAAATTAGCCTTCCCTTGCAAAATCTGCAACTGATGTAACGAGGAGGGAGAGGGGATATTTATAGTAGCCTCAACCTTGAGTGGATCAAGGTGAATTCCATCTTTAGACACGATAAACCCCAAGAGTCTACCAGAATCAATGCAGAAGATGCACTTGTGCAGATTAAGTTGAATGTTGTAACGTCGACAACGAAGAAAAATTTGACGAAGATGGTCAGGATGGTCCATCTGCTTAGCTGAATGAGCCGGAAGGTCATCCAGGTAAGGCTAAACGATGTGACGAATATCGTGAAAAGCATACGACATCGCTCGCTGAAAGGTGACCCCAACATTATTTAAGCAAAAAGTGAGCTTCTTGTATGCGAAAGTACCCCAAGGACAAATGAAGGCAGTCTTATGTTGATCAGTTGGGATAATGTTAATCTGATTATAAATAGAAAAACCATCCATAAGGGAAAAAATCTCACTCCCAGCACAATCATCAATGATTTGATCAATAAAGGGAGTAGGATAATTATCCTTAGGACACACTCGATTGATATCATGATAATCAAAACAGACCCAAATCATGCCCTATTTCTTATCTATAGGAACAATATTAGAGACCCATTCTATCAAGGGAATCAGATAAATGAAACCAGCTCTGAGAAGCTTTTCAACTTCACCTTTAATGGTAGCAGCTTTTCTAGGGTGCACAGGACGAAGATGCTGGCGAATAGGTTTTGAACCAAGGTAAGTAGGAATTTCATGCACCACTATACTAGGATCAATGCCTAGCATTTCTTTGTAAGACCATGCAAATACATCATAGAACTTGCGGAAAAGGCTAGTGTAAACTTGGACTTCATCGGAAGAACAAGTGACCCCGATATGGATGTTCTCGACGATTCCCAGTTTAATGGAAATGTCAATAGGCATCGTCTGTGTAATATTACTCAAGTTACCTTCCGTAAAAACTTCATGCGTCAAAACAGGTGTTTGAAGCGGAGGAGAAGGAACCTGAGATGAAAATCACT
This sequence comes from Pinus albicaulis, assembly GCA_034641835.2. NCBI lineage: Eukaryota > Viridiplantae > Streptophyta > Pinopsida > Pinales > Pinaceae > Pinus > Pinus albicaulis. The sequence continues at coordinate 1,469,714,367 of CM076575.1, forward strand.
CAAGACATGTAGACATGGCCCTGAGACTAGGCATGAATGAGGAACGATGATGATTATCATCCCACGAAAGCTCTTTGAGAGACATGGTTTCCACAACGACCTCATCGGAAGGAAACACTTATTTCAAAGGATTAGGTGAATCTGAATCAGCAAGCCAGGGGGATTGAGAATAAATATCAAGAGACATGCTTAAAGGAGCACGATCAGAGGTCGGAGTTTCTGAAGCCGCAGAGAGTTCACAGTAGTCATTCTCAATCGGACTCAATGGCATCGAACCTCCAAAGGAATCGATCTGTTCGGTGAGGGAATAATTCATGGGTCATTAGACCGAGAGATCATATTGATCTGAATAATTTTTGGTGGAGGAAGAGGAAAAATACCCATGAGGGTAGGATCCTTGAAAAGGCCTGGCCTTACGCTCTCGTATGGGGTAGGAATCTTATCCAGATAGGGAACGTTGTTATCAGAAGAGGAGGTGAAGAAGGACAATTGATCAATAGTAAAAATCTTGCCTTCATGTGGAAATTTCAGAACATGAAAGAGAGTGGATGGAATGCATAGCATGGCCTGAGTCCAATTGCGACCGAGGAGAATATTGTAATTGAGTTTGGCATCAACTACCTCTACCTCGACATTGACTGTCTTACCTCTCAAAGTAATTGGTAAACTAGCGAGAACACCTAAAGGCTTTGATTCCCTTCCATCAAATGCTTCAAGGGCATTTGTTGATGAATTCAAGGCCAGAGAACCAATAGCTTTCCATCACGAAGATGACATGACACAAGTTGATGCACTCTTGTCCAGAACTGCTTGATGGATATCGAGACCATTAATAACCAATTGGATAATAAGCACAATCTGATGCGGAAGTCATGGAATGAAATTCTCTAAATTGAAAGCGAGAAGGGTAGTATCGGCATTATCAACCCCACCAATCGCAGACAACAAAGCCTTCCGTTGAGATGGGAAACTCTGAAGTACTTCTAATGTGGACATTGTAGACGATGCCTGAGCCAAATCCTCAAAAATACTGTAATGCTGAGCGGCTCAAGCATTGGGATTATAAGAAGACTTACGGAGTACACCTTTGGAAGGTGATCATATAACAGATTCAACACTGGGCCTTTCAATCTCAAGAAGGCCAGAAACAGGTGGAGGAGGAGGACCATCGGTGATTTCTTTCCCCGCTGCCTGACATAATCCAGTATAATCTTTTGATCGAGTAGAAATATAAACAACGGCAGAACCATTCATCATGAACACCTGAGAGCCAAATGGGGTAGAGGACTGAGGTCTCTCTACCATATGGGTTTGCTGAGATGGGAAAGGTTCTTTAAGAATGACCGGAGTTCCCTGGGTGCCTTTGAGAAACTAACTCACTTCAGACTATCTAGGACAGTCTTTGGTGAAGTGCTCTTCATCACAAATCAAACAAGGATACTTCGGCTTGCATTGAGAACCATCATCAGCACGAGGTTTCTGAGAATTATCTTTCAGGGTATCAACTTTGGCCTTACCTTTACCCTTCTTTTTACCTTTAGAAGAATTATCCACTGGATTAGTCTGAATGGCATTAACTTCTACAGGTTTACTAGAATTCGAGGTGGACTGAGAAGCAACATTGTTGGAAGAAGTAGACTTCGGCTTCCCAGAGTTTGAGGAAGAAGACTTTTGAAAAGTCTGAGACACAGAACCAATAATACCATCAACGGATGGAGTCGCTAGTGATTTAGAAGTTCCAAGTTGGGGAGCATCAGGCAAGATATCATACAATACACCAAATTGAGAGTACAAAAGATTAAGGTACTGGGCATAAGCAATGGCTTGTTCCTCGGTTACAAATGCTCCCATAGCTATGTCTTTTAAAATCTGATTGACAAAGGAGGTGGTGAACCAATGAGTCAGAAGCTGATCAGGAATTTCAAATTTGATCATGCGACAACGACGTCGCCACTCATGAATATGATCTGAGAAATGAGTAGTTTAGTCTTGTTTCAATGAAGTGAGGAGGTGCATCCCGGTCTCATGACGGACCAGTAACTGAAAATGTGTAAGGAATTCCATGGATAAAGAATTGAAGTCTTGGAAGACGCCATGATATAGCTCAATTTACCACTTGGTAGCGGCACCAGTAAGAGTTCACTGGAAAAGACGGAGCCGAATAGAATCATCAACCCAAGAGTTAGAGGAACTTTTCCAGACTTTCCCTCAAATTTAGGACAATCACCAGAAATCTTGGTCAGAGCCGGAGGCCAATACGGGTTATGAAGAATGGGATCATTCGCTAACTTCGACACATCCGGTAACTCCAACGTAGCAAGAAATGGTAATTGAGGATTGAAAGTCATTGGAGGTTTTTGATAAGGACCTGTGTTTAAATTCCACCCAGTCCGAGAGGAATTCTGCCCCCACATATTTTTCCTGGAGGATTCTGACCATAGGGGTTAGAAGTAGGATAATTCTGTTGATACTAGGGTTGAGGACCAAGATACTGAGTTTGAGAAGACCATTGAGGTCCCTGTTGAGCAATGTATGGATTCTATTGTATAACGTAAGCATGGCTTTGACGTTGATTATATAACAATGAAGGTTGATTTTGAGGGTAAATTTTTTTGGGTGCACTATATACCAGCTGATATTGACCTTGAGGGTAATAACCACCTTATGGTTGAGCAGGTGAGCCCTGCTGAGCATGTTGAGCAGGCTACTGAGTAGGTGGACCTGGCTGAATTGGATAAACATGTAGAACCGGCTGTTGAACCGATTGAACCGACTGAGGAGAAGGTTGAACCAGCTGCTGAGCTGAATACTGAGGCCCGCCAAGTTGCCCTTGCAGGACTGGTTGGCCTGATGGTTGCAATGGACTAGGTTGTCCCTAATAACCAGGTTGACCCAGAGGAGGACCATAGGGTGTTCCTTATTGCACAAAGTTTTGGACATACAGAACATGTGGCAACGAATGTGGTGCAAAAGGTTGTCCCTGTGGTGGATTAATTTCCCCCCCAGGAGCATAAGATGGTCTTGGTTGATTCTGAGGTTGACCAGATGGACCATAGGGTTGACCTTGTTGGACCAAAGGTTGACCTTGTGAAGGTTGGCCTTGTGGACCGTAAGGTTGTTGTAGGTTTTAACCCTAAACAGAAATTATCTACACACGAATCTTATAACAAAAAATAAACAATAGCAAGAGCATAAAACATAAAATAGATAAACATAGAGATTTTCCCCTGGATCCCAAATCGGGACGACCAACTTGATATTTCATTATTTTCCTTTTAGTGTTACAACACATATATATACATGCTGAAGCATACAGAAACCCTAATCCATTAACCCAAGATTAGAACATAACCGTAGTTTCCTTGACCGGATCTACAAAAATAACAGGGGTCGAAAACCATCATACCCTAAAACCATGTGCAAAACCATGCACAAAACCATGGGCGCGGACTGCCCACCAGAAATTAAGGATCAAAAAATTTTCGTCGAGTCGCTGCCCCGGACCCCGACAGGGGGGGCTACTGCCCCCCTGTGACCCCCCCGTTGTGCCCAGTGCAAAGGGGGGGCTATCTCCCCCCCTCTTACCCCCCCGCACATGATTAGTCGTGGAAAGAATATAACACATACCCAACAATTTTCCCTGTGGACCAGAGGTAGAGCCCTACTGAGCCAAAGGTTGTCCTGATGAGGGTTGTCCTTGCAAGCCAGAGGTTGCACAGGTAAGGTGGGTCCAATATGAGAAACAGTCTGAAAAGAATCATAAACAACTTGACGAGGATCAGTAGGAGGCAAATAAACAATATTACCATATACATCATAATGATCCGATAATGAATAAACGGGATTACCGACAACATCATAGTGATGGAATTGAGGATTTCTAGGAACTTGGAGCTTCTAAGAACCCTGAGAGCTCTGTTGCTAAACAACCAACAAATACTATTCAAAAGTAGGGCTGCCAGGAATCACTCGGGTAGTGGAAACTACACTAGAAGTAAGTGGGGCCTCTGGGGTAGTAGATTGTGATCTACTAGGACCAGGATTAACAAGCCACGTAGGATTGAGAAAAATAGATCTGCAAGTATGGAAAGATCCTAACGAGTGAGTCTTAACAACCGGTGTGGATGAAGCCACACAGACAGTTAGTTGGACTGGGATAGATGTAATAGTAAATGATGAACCAGGTGTCGAAGGTGATAGTCCTAACAAAGGGAGGACCAAACTCTGAGGAGGAGTTAATGTGCTGGATTGTGCTATGGAGACAACGCCAGACATAATCTGACTCAAGGACCTATATCCAAGTGGAAGTGACACCAATGGTGGAGAATACTGAGTAGAAACATGAGGGACATCTTCAGCAAAAAGCTGATATTCTCTTGTAGAAATAGGCATTCCTTCACTACCAACAGGAATGGATGAATCCATGTCTGACTCCGTCGTAAGATCTTCGAAAAGACTACGGGGACTAGGAGGTACAACAACAACAAAAAATGGTGAGCCTGACGTAAGAGGAGGAAAATTTCCTTCTTCCCCAAAACCAGACCAAGCACTTGAAGGAGGCCAATTGAACTCAACTGACTCTTTAAGAGGAGATTAGGTAGCAAGAGGTTGAACAAACGAGAGAATAGGCCGCGGAAACTCGATAGACCTAGTGGACTGATGGGTTTCAATAGAAACGTTCGGAAAATAACTACCACTAGGAGGCAGTGAGGACAAGGAAACTGGTGGTTCTTCCACTGTGACTGTATTTCAAAATAGGAAGGAAAAGTATAACCAATTGAAGGCTCCAAGATCAAAATCTAAGGAAAATAAAAACAAGCCAATTAATAAAACTTTTAATGGGCGTGTGATAGTAGGTGATTAATTTTATGACACTGAAACCAGATTTTGTTGTTTCATGTTTTAAGAGTCAAGATACACGAAAAAGATGACTCTAGTCACTTTCAATTTTAAACGAGCGTGAAAGGACAAGTGCTCGACGATCTCTTCTCTTTTTAAAGATCATGAAAAGATCAAAATGACTACGCAGGTACTCTAAGCAAGAGGGTATACCAGGTTTCTGTGAACTTCCATATACACCTTGGTGATCAAATGAAAGAGAAATGACCAAGGACTTAATGTATGTGCAAGTAGTCTCCCAGAATTCTATGTTCGGTGTATCACGGTTACAAGGTGGCAGACTCAGCTTCCTATGGATAAAAGGATTTCAACCTAGAGGGGTCTCCCATTATATACTCGGCGGTACGGGGAGAACAAGTTCGTGCTAGCACTGTCTAAAGCCAAATGGCAAATGACATCTACTAAGTTTTAAGACGCCAGAACACGTCTTTAGCATAGACCACTAAAAATTTTGCATTAGGTTTCAATGTTTCCCTTGGTTAATTGAATGAATTTTAAAGTTGATCTTGGATTATGTTTTAGTTTCAAGGCCCTACCGAATTTGGATCTCAAATTTCCTAAATGCAAACTATATGCAAATAAACATCATCTTTGATTCAATGAATGCTAGTTACGAGAAGGATATATATCTTTCAAACAATAGCAAACAATGAGAATATGCCAAATAAATCCACTTATGCATCTAATGCAATCAAATGAAAATGGAAAACTCTTTCCTAGATTATCAAATGCTAGTTATGAAAAAGAACTTCTCACTTTCAATGCAAAGGAAAGAATGCAAAATATTTCTTTTGGGTTTTTCAATGAAAAGAGTATACAATGCAGTAATTACACGAAAAACAAAATAAACACTAGCTTGAGTATTGCGAATGTAAGAACCAAACTTGAATGATTCAATCAATGCAAAACAATCACAAGAAAACACTCAAACTAATGCCGCAATCTTCCAAATCAAAAGAAATCTTTCAAAACGACCCAAAACAAGCAATGTAATCTATGCTTGGAGAAACAAGGAGAAGAATCAATCAAAAATGAAAAGATCATTCAACCAAAGAAAATACTCAAAAGGATCAAGAAAACTAAGCGCACTCAAACCAAGAATGAGACTGACAACAATCAATGAGACTTGATTTCCAAACAGAAGGCTCAGTGGACAAAGACACTTAGAAACCCTAAGGCCTTATCTACACTGATAGGAAAATAGAAAAACGACTAAGAAAAATAGGCCCACAGTAACCAAAACAGTCCCAAAGGCTTAATTACACAAAAAAATAAACCCAGAGTCAAGCACAACTGACCAAAAGACTCATCAAGGAAGGCAAACCAAATCCTATAGGATTCGGTGTAACTGTGAGGTAGTATTCAATGCCAAATAGGGGTTGGCATGACTGCACCAAAAGAAACCTGCGTTAATCGGCACGACTATTCAAATTAAAAGTGCGCCAAGCCATATAACTATAGGAAAAGGAAAAACTCAATGAGCAGAGGTCAATCTTGACACTTTGGAGCTGAACAGGGGATGGAAAACAAGCAAGTAAATCAGAAAAGAAAAAAAAATCAAGCCAACGATCGAAGTCGACCCAAACAGGCTAAAACGATAAACTCACACTGATCCCCAGTGGAGTCGCCAATTTTTTAAGCAGGTAAATCCCCTCTGCAGACAGAGGCGATCCCTCTAGCCCTAGATTGGGTCTAGAAACAAAGAGACACACTAGAGTGTTGATTCCTAATTACTGAATGAAAAGAGGACACAGTAGATCGACTTACTTGAAATCCAATGCTGTCGTCGTGGCTGTAGTGGTGGTGGCCTCTTTCTCCTGCCTCGGCAAGTCACAATCCTTATGTATTCATGCTCGGATACCTGCACATAGATCAACAAACAAGAACAACATACGACATAATAACTTCACTCATAACTACTAGCTATTTAAAGAGGGCTAAGCATATTGCATTAAACAAATGACATAACAAAAAATGGGAACCAAACAATAGTCACGTGTATGTATTGATAGAAGGAAGAGGTACAACCAAAGCTTTGACGTTGCAGTCTCCTCTAGCGGGGTTCAGCCGAAGCGCATCTCAGATACTTGTCAGGGTATTTGGATGGGACATAGGCATGGGCTTAAGATCTCTTAGCGATGTTCTTTCTTGTTCTATCTCTTCAAAAATTCAGCTATAGTGTACTCAATTCTCCATGTTCAGCTCGCTTATGCAAGGAGAGATAACTTCTTTTTATAGAGGAAAAAGAGGAGGTTAGGATCCCTACAAAGGTGGGAGGGAGGCCTATCCTTTAGGAGGTTACCATAAGAGGTGGAAACCATAAAATAAAGGATGGAGTTCGTGGTTATTCAGTCCAACCACAACCAATGACTCATCTTCGAAGTTGTTGGAGTGGAATCTCTGCCTATATTTCTAAAAAACATTCCATAAACAACTTGGCGCAGGTTGAAGCTCTACTCAGGGAATTTTCAACATAAATAATATTGCTCTCATGTAAAGGGATGCAATGATGGTCTTTGCAAGGCATGACACTGTTTATTGATCACAGAAATGACCCTCCAATGGGCGAGATGGGGATTGTAGGGACAGTGACAAAATGCTGTGTAACAATTGTCATTTTATAAAATCTAATTTTGGATGTAAGAACCACCATATTCGAAATATGGATATGAGGAAGTTTGATGGCAAGGATCTCGTAACATGGATACTACAGATGGAGCAATATTTTGATCTCAATAATGTGCAAAACACACAAAAGGTATACATTGCAACTTTACATTTAGAACAAAATACATTTGTATGGTATCGAGGGCTTTTCTCTCGTAAAAATTTTTTCACTTGGTTAATTTTTACGAAGGAAATGATAGAACATTATGAGGATACAAAGAGAAACACCTTCTTTAGCCAATTGATAAATCTCAAACAAAAGGGTTCAGTGGTGGAGCACATTGAGGACTTCCAAAAATTTAATATAAGGTGTTAGTATGAATCTTTTGTCGAAGTGTACGAGAAAATACCACTTTAGCTACGCATAACTTATAGCCCTAACATCAAATATGGCTGCCAATATCTTCAGATCTGCAGTTAGTTGATCAAGACAAATGCTGCAAAAATCCATATCTATGCATAAAGAGACATTAAGCAGTAAAAATAAGGTTTTTCTCCATACATCCAATAGACAAGACAAGAACAATATTTTTGAAAGAATTTTTGTATTTAAAAGGGCGCCTGGGAGGAAAACGAGAAGGTGTTTCCAATTCTCCTTAATGGGATGGGTTCTTGGAAGTCCTCAGCACTTCAGATCTAGTATTTCTCTCTCTTGTTGGTGTAGAAAACCTAGACAAAGATAGAACTCAAAGGGAGCTCACACAACAAATAATGGAAAATTTGACAATGATAATGGCTCAAAGTCAGACCAAGAGTATAGATCTAGAGTGATCTAATAGGCAACAAAAGGTGAAGAATGGTAGGAAAAACCCTCCTATATATAACAAAATATTGGGTTATTCTAGATCTTGGTGCATGATTAAAATAATATTAACCAAATCTAGATCCACCTTTTATGGAATATTTTATTGTATTTGTTGGCGGGAAAAAGTATTTGACTTGGGTCAAATCCCTTTATTTGTAAATAATAAATAAATAAATGATTTATTTATCATTTTAAGGAAGTGGTTGAATGTAAATCAAATAAATAATGATTTATTTAATTATTTATAAGTGATTTAGTCATATTTAACTAGGAATATTATTTAAATAAGATTTAAATAATTATTCCTAGGAAATAATAAGATAAATAAAGATTTATCTAATTAATTTCCTTGTTTTGGGTTAAACATGACCAAGAACAATAATTAAATTATTGTTTAATTAATTATTCCATGATGAAAATAAAAAAAATATAGGTTCGTTTAATATTTCCTTTTGGGGTTTCCTGTTTAGACCATAAACAACCTAATAAATGTGTTTTATTAAGTTATTTTACATAGTGAAAGCAATTTTACATAGGGTAAAATTGGTCTTACATGGTGTACTTGGGTCCATCTAATGATAATAGGTTAGATGACCAAAAAATGGTGTAACAGATTGCCCCCCAGCGTGCGAGTGTTAGGAGCAAATCGTATGACCGAAGTACGTTGTAAGAACTCAATCACCAGACATCAAAAGGGAAGTCGGAGAGAGAGATGTAAGGTAGACTAATGTGCTGAAGAACTAGACCCTGAGGAGACGAGACTTACAGGTGCAAAAAGTCTCTTTTTATGAGAGGGTACCTGTGCTAAAGGCGGCGGGGGAGGCATACCTATGCCCGCCGAGACAAAGTACAAAAGAATAGTGTGTCTAGTAAACAAGGGACCGAACCATAAAGTACAACCGGCATAAACATGAGCCAGATAAAAATACAATGAGGGATCCCACATACATGTTGTGCCTGGGATAACAGTCAGGACTGATACAATAATATCTGAGTACATGAGATACAAATACAACCCAAATTCCCCCGAGAAGCGGGGAAGGGCTCACAAAATCTGACTGATACATGCAAATCAAAGAGGCACGGCAAGCGGCTAAGGCCAACATCACCAAATATATGGAACTGCATCGAAGGCTGTAATGAAGAGGTCATCTGGGCATGTGGGGGGCTACCTGTAGGGCCACCCCCTCATGAGGGCTGAGACATCTCACACACACCCGGGAATCACCAAAAGTTGTTGCTGCATCACTAAACCATCAAGCATACGGATCTCGATCATGCTGAAAGGAGCTGGAGTGGAGAAACAATCAAGTCAAAGGGTAATGAGAGATCCCTTTGCCTGATCTGAGGCACCGAACAAGAGTGGAAGCTGGAACCAAGGTACACCGCCCTCTAGACCTATCTGTTGGAATGAAGGAGCTGATGTAGACAGAAGGAGGTCTGCCATAGGTGAGGCAATGACAGATCCTCAACTAAGGCACGAGAGAAAATAGTAGAGCGACAGACAAACGAATACCAATGATGATGATGGAATGGAGGGGACCGAGTAGCGAATGGATGACTTCCCTTGCTAGAGCATAAAGGGCATGAATGACATGGCAGCGACTGACACAATATCATAAGGGATAGGGGACAGTGGGACTGAAGGCCATGATCTGCGACACAAGAGAGAGACCAAACAATGAAGGATGGAGTAATATAGCGGGGTACAAATGGACTCGGGTTAGACTCCATGAATGCGATGATGACTCAACTCGGATGCTCTAAACAAGGGCGACTCGATGGTGCTGCCACACAGTAAAGGTCCAATGGGGGACCATGAAAACATGAGTACAGGATGGTATCTCATGACGAAAATCAACACGAACAAGGACAAGTAAGGAGGCAAACTGGTTCCCCAAGTACACGTGTTGTAAGTGAAGAAATTCGATTTTGAGGAGGGTTATGGTTGAGGGTCATAGGTGCCCCCAAGAATGTTGTGGTCATGCTAAAATGTATTTAGAAAAAGGGTAATCTAAACACATTTTAATGATGTGGTGTGCCATTTGTTTTTGTTATGGTGATGCAGTTTGAGAAAGGGAATGGAGGATTACCAATATCTTCTGGTATTGAATATAGGAATCAAATGGAATTTAAGTTTCCGGGTTGGCATACCTGGTTTCACTATCCCAAAGAGAGGATTTGGAGATAATGAACTGATGCTCTCGTAGAAAATCTATAGGTTGGTCAACAACAATGTCTAAGAGACGGGGTTGCTGATATAAGATGAAGGAATGATAAGGGGTATCATCCCTAGAGTGATCTGAAGTGATATGGGACTCTATAGGTTCTTCTAAATGTGGAATAATAATGGTACTAAATTCGACATGACCAGATGCACTAGGAGAGTTGTGGAGAATTGCTTCTCTTGGTCTCTCAAATGTGGGTGCCCCCTTACCCAAACATTGGGTTTCAATGTAATGGCCACAAGGTGTATGTGTTTTGAATGCATGGGTTCGATGTAAGGGGGAATAGATAAAGTCAGGGGTGGGGATTTCTTCCATAATGTCATCATCGTGATAGAAGATGGGGTGACTGGTGGAAGAAAGGCCACCTGACGCGGCGAAGCTACCTGACTCATCATCATGAGAAGAGGGGTTCACATGCACATCGTTACAAGGGGTGACAGAAGAGTAAGAAGATAAAGGATCTACCGATGTTGAGCCCAGGGTGATCGCTGGAGGAAGGTCAAGCGAAACAACAAGGGAGGATTTAGTGGGAATGTTCCCCGAGGGTCTCATGGATGATGATAGGTAGAAAATGCTGGACGAAGGCTCCGTCATCTCGACATCAGGAGGGGGAATGTCAATGGGAGCAGTCATGTCTGGTAGTTCTGCCAAAGAAAAATGTGAAAATAAGGGAGAGGTAGACTCATTGCACTTGGCCTCGAATTGGAGGACCGCGGCTAGAGAGGTGCGAAATTCCTCGAGGCGGGGACAAAGGTGGGTGTAATGGCCATGGATATCACAAAAAGCACAAGGGTGGTTGGTGTGAATAGTCTTGGGGTTATTGGCCGTGGTCGCGGAAGGAACAGAGGCTTCCAGGACCGTGGACTCAGGGAACGTGACATTAACCATGGGCTTGAGATGAAGCAATTCAGGACAGGTATGGGAGGCGTGACCAACAACATCACACAAAGCACACTGGATGGTATGCTTTGGAGGCCAAGGGGGGGCAGGGTTTGTCAGGGCAGCCTTGTCCTTTGATGCCCCCTTGCGAGCTTTTCCCTTCTTACCCGAAGAGGTTGCAAAAGGAGGTGGTTCCTGTTGAGGTGACTGAGGCACTGTTGCAGCGGGAGAAGTCATGGGGACTGGTTGAACCAGGGTCAAAGCAATATAAGGTTTAGGTTGACCAGGCAGGGTTGCGGCTGGAGGATCATGGTACCAAACATGAATCCCAAGGGTCAGGTTAGGAAGAGAGACGGTGGCCATGACCGGTACCGTGTACACTCCTGGTGGGGGAGCTAGAAACGGTATCTGACCAGAGGGGTAATGGCCAGGTGGGACGGCTCCTAAATGGCTAAGGCTTGGAGGAACCGTTCGAGGAGGGTAAAGAGGCTCATGAATACCAGCTGCAGGTGAAGGGCTAGGAGCAGGTTGCGGAGAGCGCGGTTGTTGACTAGCCGAAGCAGGTTGTGTGAGAGCAACCCGAGACAATTGCATCATGCAAAAATTCGATGAGCTGGGGTTGGAGAGAGGAGGAGGAGGAAGACCAGGGAAAGTTCCAAGCAAAGAGGCGTTTTTGTAGACGCCGGGAGAGACACTGGTCAAGGAATATACGGTTTGCTTATTGGCTATAGAAGAGATGGTCGTCTCAGGGGAGGTCTGAGACTTTGACTCATGATAAGTCAACTGGTTGATGGTGACTATCTTTCCATTGTGAGGAAAAGACATCTTACGAAAAACCGCGGATGGGACAACAGACATGGCATAGGTGTAGTTTTGCCCCAAGAGAATGTTGTAATCTAGAGGGGCGTCAATGACTTCGATGTTGACGCAAACAGTCTTGCCCGCAAGAGTGATAGGACAATTACGAAAGAGGCTAATGGGCTGGGAGGCGTGGCCATCCCACGCTCGAAGGGTGATCGTGGAAGGGGCTAACTCAAGAGATCCGAGTTGCTTCCAAACGGAAGCGGACATCACACAGGTGGATGCCCCCTCATCTATTATACACCGAGAAACGTTTGCGTTTCGGATTTTGACTGGGATTTGGAAGGCTACAGAAGCAAGAAGAGCAGGATGTTCTGATTGATGGGCATCGAAAACAATCATTTGGTCATCAACAGGATCTATAGCGCCCATGGCAGGTAGCAGATCCTTCTTTTGGGAAGGGCACGACTGGAGGAGTTCCAATGTGGAAATGGCAGTAGGAGATTGCGCCAAATCATCTACTATGCTATACGAATGAGAAGCTCGACCAGAAGCAGCATTTCGGCATAATGGTCCCTTAGGAATCTTGGTATGAACCTCAACTTTGGGTTGAGGGATATGTAAGCGACCATTGGATGTCGAAAGAGGCTCGGTAGAACCTGAAGAAGGGGACTCGGAGACAGACTGAGTGGGAGGCTTGGGGTACTGACGAGATCGAGTTTGAAGGTTAAGGTCGACGGTTGGAGATGGATCAGAGTTCATCATGAGGATCTGGTAATCGGAGGAACCAGAAGGGGAAGGTTGAGTGGCTACCTGTCCTTCAGGTGGTTGGGCGGCTAGGAATCCTTGCTGGGGGAAAGGATCAGTAAACACAGCTGGTTGAGTAGTGGCCACATTAGGGGGAGCATGAGGGGAGGCATGTTGTCCTCGCAATGTGGCTTGAGACTCCCACATCTGCTGCATCTGTGGTAAAATGGGACAATCGTGAGTGTAATGACCGTAAACACCGCAACAAGAACAAGGCTTATTTGTGCGAATAGGCCTGTCCGGCTTGGACTGAGTGCCTTGTTGCTGGTTAGCAGTGTTAGGGTCAATACTTTGAGGATTGGGTCCACGAGTACCAGGAGCAGGTTGATTTTGATTGCTTTTCCGCCTTCTTTGAGAGGAAGAGGGATTAGTCGCACCCTGCTGTGCAAATACTTTCCCTGGAGGGGGCTGTAGGTGCTGTTTCTGGGGTTGAGAAGGCAAGGGAGGTGGAAGTGAAAATGCTGGAGGAGCTGGAGCACTAGGCTGCGGATAAGGAGAATGGTTAGGTTGGGAAACATTGAGGTAAGCAGGAGGTTGGGCGAAAGGATGAGGCATGCCGTATCCTGGATACATGCTACCTGGAGGGGGAAAAGTGCTAAAGGTGTTGGCCCTCCCGGAGGGAGACCATAGCCCATAGGAGGTTGAGCATACAGATGAGAAAGGGCTCCAACGATACCGTCGATGGAATGAGATGCCCCCGGGGCGTTAGTGCCACCGGGCCTGGGGAGGTCAGGAAGGACGATATAAACATAACCAGACTGAGCGTAGATTAGGTCATATTTCAAGGCTATTTGGAGGGCGACTTCTTCGGTTTGAGGGAAATGGGAGGCAACATCTTTGCCAATGGGAGGTATGAGAGTGCGAAGGAACCAGTCCATATAAAACCGATCGTCGAAGGTGGGAGCTCGACATAAGCTCCGTCTTCTTCGCCATTCCTAGACATGAGTGGAAAGGCGGGTCGAAGAGGATTGATGGAAAGAAGTCAAAAGCTCTGTACCGGTGTTGTATTGGAGAGGGAGCTGGAAATAAGATAACAAGGCTTGGGTAATGGTTGCAAAGGTGGTATGGTAAGAGGTGGCCTGATCAACATACCATTTAGAAGCTTCGCCCGTAAGCGTGCGTTGGAACAACCGAAGACGGATGGAATCATCGGTAATGGAATCGGAGGAACACCACATGTGGAAAGAGCAGACATGGTTGGTTGGATCTTCTCCAGCAAGGCCTTCAAACTTGGGGATGTTGGAGGGAGCTTGGTTGGCATAGCAGGCCAACCAACATCGTGGCGGATAGGGTCATTGATCAACTGATTGAAATCGGGGAGGCTGAGGCCTGCCATGTAAGGGAGCAAGGGTGTAGCCGAGGTAGTTCCTGTGGTGGTTCCACTAGTAGTAGTCCCGACATTAGGGCCGGGATTACCGCTAGTGTTAGGCCCTGGACCAGAAGTAAAAGGAGAACCCAATGAATTAGAAGAGGAGTCGGAGTGCAGACTCGGAGGAGGACTAACTCGACGGCGGTGGAAAGGAGTAGGTCGACCGACCGGAAACTGAGGGTGAAGGCCAAGTAGTCTCCGGGATGTGCGCCTTGGGGGTGCAATGATGATAACACAAACACGACACAAGGGGAAGGAGAACGACCAACAAAGGTAGGGAGGTGCAAAATCAAGTGATTACAATGTCGAAACAAGGGCAGAAAAGGTGCAGTGTTAATTGATTTTACAATGTTTAAAAGTCTTTGCCTGGCGGTGTTAACTAGGCTCTTCTTCGCTTAGGGTGAGTGTGTGGCGTGCGTTAATTTTAATTTTTAAACCCAGATGTTTTGAGAGTAAAAGAAAAAGTGTTATGTGTAACTGAAAATAAATCTGCAGAGAACAATATATAAAGCTAAAATAACAGAAAATTAACAGCTAACAATGCATCGATCTAACCCAAGAAGGCGGGTCTCTCAAAAATAGTCTAAAAGAGGGAAAAAATCTATTCAAAACACACTAAAAGGAGGCTAATAGATCTAAGGTCGAGAGGGACAGGGATCTAAAGGAGAAAATTGCTGAAAAGAGGTGCAGAACACAGCCAAGAGGCAGAGGCAAGGTGGTTGTAAAAAAGGAGGAAATCAGCAAAAAATAAGAAGGGACAAGGAGGAGGCCCTAAAGGTAGATCCAAACAAAACCTCAGGAGGTGATTTGAAAGGGAGAAGAGATGATTAAAAGGGATCTGAAAAGGAGGTATCAGATCTGAAAAAGGGAAGGCTGAAACGCTGAAAAATCAGACACCTGAAACAACTAAAACTCTTCCACCAAAAGTGGAGGGTACTGAAGCCCTAGGGGGCTATGTTCCCATTTAGATGAGCTTAAAGATTCGAAATAGTTCAAATGGGCCGAGACACAGAAAACCCCCGACATAAGCTTCTAAAAACCTGCAGAAAATTGCGTAAAATAGCAGAAATCGCGGTGTCACGTTTTGACCAAGCTTATGCATCGCAGGCTGTCGTGACCTGAAGCTCAGGTCACAGTTTCTGGGCTAAAAAGTACGACCTGAAGCTCCGGGTGTCTCGGCGGCAGATTTCCGAAAAAGTTGTCGTCTGAGTTGCGGCTGATGTCTGTCACCTGCGCAATAGGGCCAGAAACACGCAGAAGTTAAAAATTTTAATGTTTTAGGGTTTTATAGGTGAAAAATAACATAAAAATAGGAAAAACAAAAAGCTGAAAAGAAACCCTAGGGTCGGAAGTAGCTGGATATGCAGGAATATGAAAAACGACAGCAATCGTAATTGAAAACCCGTGTGGAGTCACCAGTTGTTAGTATGAATCTTTTGTCGAAGTGTACGAGAAAAGCCACTTTAGCTACGCATAACTTATAGCCCTAACATCAAATATGGCTACCAATATCTTCAGATTTGCAGTTAGTTGATCAAGACAAATGCTGCGAAAATCCAGAGCTATGCATAAAGAGACATTAAGCAGTAAAAATAAGGTTTTGCTCCATACATCCAATGGACAAGACAAGAACAATATTTTTGAAATAATTTTTGTATTAAGGGCACCTGGGAGGAAAACGAGAAGGTGTTTCCAATTCTCCTCAATGGGATGGGTTCTTGGAAGTCCTCAGCACTTCAGATCTAGTATTTCTCTCTCTTTTTGGTGTAGAAAACCCAGACAAAGATAGAACTCAAAGGGAGCTCGCACAACAAATAATGGAAAATTTGACAATGATAATGGCTCAAAGTCAGACCAAGAGTATAGATCCAGAGTGATCTAATAGGCAACAAAAGGTGAAGAATGGTAGGGAAAACCCTCCTATTTATAACAAAATATTGGGTTATTCTAGATCTTGCTGCATGATTAAAATAATATTAACCAAATCTAGATCCACCTTTTATGGAATATTTTATTATATTTGTTGGTGGGAAAAAGCATTTGACTTGGGTCAAATCCATTTATTTGTAAATAATAAATAAATAAATGATTTATCTATCATTTTAAGGAATTGGTTGAATGATAATCAAATAAATAATGATTATTTAATTATTTATAAGTGATTTAGTCATATTTAACAAGGAATATTATTTAAATAAGATTTAAATAATTATTCCTAGGAAATAATAAGATAAATAAAGATTTATCTAATTAATTTCCTTGTTTTGGGTTAAACATGACCAGGAATAATAATTAAATTATTGTTTAATTAATTATTCGATAAGGAAAATCAAACAAATATAGGTTCATTTAATATTTCCTTTTGGGGTTTCCTGTTTAGACCATAAACAACCTAATAAATGTGTTTTATTAAGTTATTTTACATAGTGAAAGCAATTTTACGTAGGGTAAAATTGGTCTTACATGGTGTACTTGGGTCCATCTAATGATAATAGGTTAGATGACCAAAAAATGGTGTAACATAAGGGTAACTGATATTCGAGAGGAACATAGGATTGATGTCTTCATAGGGAATTTAAAGGATAACATCCGAAATGAAGTTCGCATCTGGGAACCTGATTCATTGGAGAAGGCATTCATATTGGAAAGAAAAATTGAATGTAAAATTATGGCGACAAGGAAGCCTACCACTCACATCTATAAATATGGAAGTGTTGCTACTCCTAGACTTCCACAACCTATAAGGTTGGCACCATAATAATTGGAAGAAAAAAGAGCAAAAGGGATTTTCTACAGTTGTGATAGCAAATACACTAAAGGTCATAAGTGTGATGAGAAGAAATTATTTTACATAGATTATGAAGAGGAGGAAGAAAATTAACAAGAAACTTCAAAAGAAGAGGATATACACCATGAACCAACCCTGGAAGAAGAAGAAATGAGTCCAATCATATTGTTTAATGCATTGGCAGGTATTACAACTCCTGAAAATCTCAAGATAGAAGGACATATCAAGAAGAAAAAGGTAATAATGTTTATTGATTTGGGTAGTACCCATAATTCTATCCATTGTAAGGTAGCCAAGGAATTGAATTGTTTCCTATACCCAGCACTAGAATGTCAAGTGATGGTTGCAAATGGAGGAACTATAAATTTCTTTGGAAAATTACATAATATCAAGCTAACCATGGGGGAATATTTATTGAATAGTTCAATTCTTTCCATTCCAATGGGAGGTGCTGATGTTGTACTAGGAGTACAATGGTTACAATACTTGGGGACGGTAGCTTTTAATTTTCAAGAATTTTTCTTGAATTTTTTTTTCGGAAGGAAAGGAAGTCAAATTATGGGGTATTGCAGGGAAGCCAGGAAATATAATAAGAACTAATGTCATGACAAAGATTCTGAATAAATAACGAGGCGTAATTGCACAAGTATGCTCACTAGAAGTTCCAACATCAAAATCATCTATTTCTCTACATCTCCAAAAATTCTTGGACAATCATTCCAAGGTGTTTGAAACTCCCAAATGACTCCCACCTATTGGTGATCATGATCATGCTATTCATTTGATTCCAAGAAGTGTTCCTCCAAAAAACAAGCCTTACAGATATCCTTATATCCAAAAGAGATAAATTGAATGTATGAGGCTGGTATAATTCAACCTATTCAAAGTTCTTTCTCTGCTCCAGTAGTATTGGTGCACAAGAAGGATGGATCATGGCATAGTTGTCTGGATTATAGGGTGCTCAATAAGCTCACTATTGAAGATAAATTTCCCATTCCTTTGATTGATGAATTATTGGATGAATTACATGGAGCAATTTATTCTACCAAGTTGGATATTCATTCAAGATATCATCAAATTAGAATGAAGACGGAAGATATTCCGAAAACAACATTTCAAACTCATGAGGGTCATTATGAATTTTTGGTCATGCCTTTTGGCCTTACCAATGCACCTTCTACATTTCAATGGTTCATGAATTCCATTTTGAAACCCTTCCTTAGAAAATTTGTGCTAGTATTTTTTGATGATATACTAATCTACAATAGGTCTTGGAAGTATCATGTTCAACATGTTGACAGGGTGCTCAAACTATTGGAGGAGAAACAATTATATGCAAAAACATCCAAATGTTTCTTTGGAGTACAGGAGGTGGAATATTTGGGTCATATTGTATCTCATGAGGGTGTTAAGGTAGACCCTAAAAAAATTAAATCCATTAAGGAATGGAAAGTCCCCACAACCATAAAGGAGTTGCAAGGATTTATTGGATTAACAGGGTATTATCGCAATTTTGTTAAGAATTATGGGAGAATAGTAGCACCTCTAGCAACATTATTGAAGAAATATTCATTTTCATGGATTCCTGAAGCAACTAAATCTTTTGAACATCTTAAAGAGGAAATGTTCCTAGCACTGGTCTTAGCTACATCAGACTTCACAAAAACCTTTATTGTGGAATGTGAAGCATCACAAAATGGAATTGGTGCTATTTTAATGAAAGAAGGAAGACCCGTTTCTTTTGAAAGTCATCCATTCAAAGGAAAATATTTACAGAAAGATATTTATGAGAAGGAAATGTTAGCAATACTACATGCACTAAAGAAATGGAGATCTTACCTAATGGGAAGACACTTCAAGGTAAAAAATTATCATGATAGTCTTAAACACTTTTTGGAACACATACTATCTTCAGAAGAGCAACAAAAATGGGTCACAAAGGATTGGGGTTATGACTTTGAAATCATCTACAAAAAAGGGAAGCTAAATGTTGTCGCAGATGCACCCTCAAGAAAGGATGAAGAGGTGGAAGCATTGCTTTGTGCAATTTCTATTATCCAACCAGATTGGATAACTGAAGAAACAGATGAATGGAAGAAGGAAGAAGAAATGTGGACACTCATTCAAAAGCCGCAGCAAGATCCTAGTACATCTTATACATTTAGCTAGAAAAATGATTCCTTATGGTACAAAGATCACTTATATATTTGTAAGAATTCCCAACTAAAACAAAATATTCTTTTGGAATTGCACACTTCGCCTTTAGGAGGACAATCGGGATTTTTAAACACTTACCACAGGGTGAAGAAATAATGTTTTTTGGGATGGCCTTGAATCTGACATTCAAAAGTTTGTGGTGGAATGTTTGGTTTTCTAGCAAAATAAAGTTGAGACAATTAAGAGCTCGGGCCTTTTACAACCTTTATCCATTCCAAGTCAATGTTGGGAGGAGATTTCAATGGATTTTATCACAGGTTTACCTAAATCCAAAGGAAAGAGTGTCATCATGGTGGTAGTTAATAGAATTACCAAGTATGCACACTTTTGTGCATTAACTCATCCATTTAAAGCAAGTATAGTTAGTACTAAATTTATGGAAACAATTCAAAAGCTACATGGAAACCCAAAGATTATTATAAGTGACAGATATCCCATTTTTACGAGAAATTTTTGGACGGAATTCTTTTCTTGTTTGGGTACTCAACTAGCTCATAGCTCATCTTATCATCCTCAATCTGATGGTCAAACTGAGATAGTGAATAAGTGTTTGGAAGGATATCTTCGTTTTTTTGTATATGATAAGAAAACACAATGGGTCAAGCGGTTACCTCTCGCTGAATGGTGGTATAACACTTTCTTCCATACTGTAGCAAAAATGACCCCATTTATGGCACTTTATGGATATCATCCACCGTCCATTACATCATATTTAAGAGAAAATTATAAGGTTCAAGCAGTGTAAGATCATATCGAGCATCAACAAGAAGTTCTCCAACTCTTGAAGGATAACCTAAATTTGGCACAAAATCGAATGAAACACCAGACAGATCAACATCGCAGTGAGAGAAGTTTTAATGTAGGAGACTGGGTATTTTTATGGCTACAACCATACAAACAAATGTCCCTCAAGAAAGATAAGAAGGATAATAAATTATCTCCAAAGTAATATGGTCCTTACAAGGTGTTGCTAAAGATTGGTACTATGGCATACAAATTGGAGCTTCTTGCTTCTTCACGATTGCATCCAGTTTTCCATTTTTCATGCCTAAAGAAGGTTATAGGTGACAAAATTCTAGTTCAAACAATATTGCGATAACTTGATGAGGAAGGAAAAAACATATTGGAACCTGAAGTAGTCACGCAAACAAGAATTCGATAGCTATGAAATCGATCAATTTCAGAGTATCTCATCAAGTGGAAGAACTTACCCACTAAAGATTCTACATGAGAGGATGAGAATTTTATACGGAAGCATCTGAAGCTACTCAAGCATTGAGGGCAACACTTTTTTGAAGGAGAGGAGCATGTTAGGTCCCTGTATTACTAGTATAGTCCCTTATTGTTGTTAGTGTAACCCCCTTATTGTTATTGTTGTACTCCTGCAACCCAAATATTGTTATTATTGTGCCCTTACATTATTATTGTTAGGTCGGCTAGGATTATATTGTGATCCCATGGACTCCTATATATAGAAGGAGATTTTTTCATTTGTATCATCCAAGAATTGTTCATTTATGTAATGTATTGGAGGTTGCCCCCTCGAAGTGGATCATTTATAAGGAGTTGATCTCTCTTTTCTTCTATTTTTGGAGCTGGTTTCATAACAAATTCAGTAAGATTGATTTAAATTTTGGATATAAACAGGTACTTATTGAACCCTATGATGTGTTGAAGACTTCCTTCAAATATAAGGAGGGCATTTTCGAATGTCTGGTCATGCCTTTCGGGTTTATGGATGTCGTTGAAACCTTTATGTAGATTATGGATGACATATTTTGGCCCTTCACCAACTCATTCATGGTATTGTACCTGGATGACATCCTAATCTTCATCTAGAGTTGGGAAGAGCACATTCACCATATTTGACAGGTCCTCCAAACCCTATGAAAATACAAATTGTGTGCCAATTTGGAGAAATACATGTTTGGTATGACCCAAGTTGAATATTTGGGGTACATCATTGATGAGCGGGGCGTGCAAGTGGACTGAGCCAAGATACAAGTTATTTGGGATTGGCTAGCCCTAACACTCTAACAAAACTCCATAACTTTCTGGGTCTTGCTAATTTCTATTGCAAGTTTGTGTTAGGATTCTCTCATATCACTTGGAATTTTATTCAAGTCACCAAGGATGAAGCAAAAGAAAAGTTATTTTGGTCTGAATTCCAACAAAAAATATTTTTTGAAATGAAGTATCACCTCTACTATACATGAATTATTACATTACTAGACCTCCAAAAACCATTTGAAATTGAGACATATGCCTCTGACTATGATATTTGTGCAGTCCTTACCCAACAGGGGCATATGGTGGCATATCACAGTGAAACAATTTCAGATACAGTCTAAAGGTATCCCACCTATTACAAGGAGATGTATTCCAATATGAAAGCCTGCTGATAATGGAAGCATTACATTATGGGGAAGGAAATGGTCATGCACATAGACCACAAACCCTCGCAGTTCATACAAACACAAATAAAGTTTCAGAGCGATCACCATCAGATGTGGTCCACATATCTGCAACAATTCCATTTGAACGTTAAGAAAAGAAGGCCTGCACCAATAATGTTTCATATTGCCTCAGCCAATCGCTGGTTATGGCACTGACCACATTGCTCGACTCTTGTGGACATGAGACTTCAGGATGGCTGCATCTTTACAAAAGTGATCCAAAATTCGACATCACATACTAGATTCACCTGGAAGGTAAAAAAGTTCCAGACTTTCACCTTTAGGACACACTCTTATGCCACCTGGGACACCTCTATGTTAGTTCAAGCGATTGTTCCAAGATTATTTGGAAGGCATACTATAATCGGTTCACTGGAAATTTTGGGGTGGAGAAGACCGTGTGAGTGCTGAAGAAGTATTTTTATTGGTTGAACCTTCAACAGGATGGTGGGAAGTACATCAGATCCGACAATACATACGCCATTGCCAAACCTACAATCAAGAAGCAAAACTTGTATACTCCTCTTCCTACTCCTAGCCGACCCTCTAAATCCATCTTCATGGATTACATGTCGATCCTTCCTTCTACCAAACATGACAATGATTGTGTTTTTGTGGTCATCGACATATTTTCCAAGATGGCCATTCTGGCGGCCTGCAAGAAGAGTATCACAATAGAGGACACTTTCAAACTCTTCTTTGAGTGAGTATGGGTACACTTTGGTATCCCACAGTCCATTATCACAAATCGAGATAGCTATTTTCTAAGTGCATTTTGGTCAAGTCTTTGGCCATTGTCGGATACCAAGCTCACTAAGTCCACGACCTTCCACCCCAAAATTGATGGTAAAAAATAGGTTGGCAATAATATGATCATGCACATCCTATGCATGTACAACTCAAAGCATCCACACACATGGGATGAGAGCCTTCCCTATGTCCAACTTAGCTACAACAATTCTCTCCACAACTCAACTAGCCACATCCCCTTTCAGGTGGTATTGGGATTCCAACCTCTATGTCCCATTGATGTTTCCATACCATTACCAACTACTCAGGCATATTCGAATCATGTCCAATATGGAGATGATAGGGCTCACAACTTCATTGAGCACATTCAACACATCCACCAACATGTCCATGGAATATTATATAGAGAAAATTCTAAGTACAAACAACATCAAGATCATCATCGGGTGCCATGCAAGTTATAGGTGGGCATCAAAGTTTGGTTACATTTGCAGAAGGAGCAATTTGTTGGGGCCCACCACCAGCTTTTCCTACTTAGATATAGATTTTCCTACTTAGATATGGGCCTTAAACCATCACCAAGGTTGTAGGGGACAATGCTTTCAAGCTCAACATTCTATCATTCCTTGCCCTGCACCCAGTGTTCAATGTGGACCATCTTAGGCCATAATTTTCACCATTACTGGACACATTAGACATTCCAGGACAACTCATACCAACATAGTTGAACCTAGAATGCATGGAACATGGCACAAATAATTGGATCATGGACACAGAATAAGAACACTCGGTAGTAAAGGATCCAACTATATCAGGTTTTCAAAGCTGGCCAAATCTTGCACAAAGCAAAGTGGTTCACTGGGGACCAATTTCAACAGAATTTTCCCCATCTCATGGAGGCACTCAACACAATGGGGACTATTGCTTCCTAAGGGGGGAGGACTAATCCAAGTCGATATTGGTGGCCACCCACCTATTCCACTTGGGCCTCCACAATTATTTCTTTTAGTTTCCTTAATTGTAACACAATTTTAGTTTCCTTAATTGGAACACAATTTTAGTTTCCTTAATTGTAACACATTTTACTATTTTTGGCAGTTTTTTCAGCTCCTAAATTTCCAATGCTGTTTTTAGGCCCTAAACAACATTTTTTTTTGGAAAACAAGCAAACTTCAATGTTTGAATTCCATTTGTAGTTGAAAGTTGTAGTCCTTAGATAGATATTTCTAGCTAGGTATTGTATGCATCAAATGAAGATCGTATGCCAAAGTTATAAGCCCGAGAAGTTGATGTACCAATTTACCCCAATGTGACCCACAGTTTTGGCGCTTCATCTCCTAGGGTTATATTTTTGGATGTTTAGGGTTTCCCATTGTTTCTCAATAACAAATATGCCTTAGAGCCTCATTTTAATATAATTCAGAGACATATATCTGCCACATATATTCTCAGAGATAAGATAGCATCACCCAAACTAGTTTATTTCCATTATATATACAAGATATTTTCAGTTCTTTGATCTTAATGAAATAACTATTTATTTATGTTGCATCTTTGTGTTTATGTTTATATCTATATTCTATTATGTTCCTGCATGAGTCTGGATATTCTAGGTCGAATAGAGTGATGATAGGTATCAATATTTGAGGCACATATTACAACAAAAGGATGAAGGCAAAAGGGATGAGGAGATGATAGTGAGCACGATTTATGTTGGTCAGATTCATGACCATGATTTATGTGCCAGATGATAGTGAGCTCAAGAAGCTTATCTTGAGAGATTTTCATGTTAAGATGTATTCAGGTCACGTGGTATATTAGAAGACATTGACAAAAGTTAAGAAGTTCTGTTATTGGCCAAACTTGAAGAAAGAGGTGGTTGAGTTTATTGCTACATTTTGGACTATCAGTAGGTAAGATTAGAGTGTAAGCATCCAAGTGGTTTATTGTAGCCTATTGTGATTCCAAAGTGGAAATAGGAGATCATTTCCATGGAATTCATTACAGGTTTTCCAAGGACATCTAGACAACATGATTCCATTATGGTTGTGGTTGACAAGTTAAGTAAGGTAGCTCACTTCATTGTAGTTATGTATATTAATTTAGCTAGTGAGGTAGCTCATATTTTCATTAGGGAGATACTAATATTGCATGGTGTTTCCAAGAACATCATATCAGATATAGATGCCAATTACACTTTTAGGTTTTGGAAGGATTTTTTTGCTGGATTAGGGACTGAGTTGGATTTTAGTACAATTTATCATCCACAGATATATTGGAAGACAAAGAGAGTTAATAGGATTCTTATGGACATGTTGAGGATGTACATTATGGATCAGTAGAGGAAGTGGAAATAGTATCTTTGTTAAGTCCCTATAATACTAGTGTATTCCCCTTATTATTATTGTTGTGTATCCCAGTATTGTTATTGTTATGCCCCATAAAATCCTGCTATTGTTATTGTTGTGCCCTTACATTATTTTTGTTATGTAGAATTGATTATATTATGACCCCTTAGACTCCTATATATACCAAGGAGGTCTTATAATTAATATCATCCAAGAATTTGTTCATTTATGTAATGTAAAGGTGATTTCCCCCTCGAAGAGGATAATTTTTAAGACATTGATCTATATTTTCTCCTATTTTGTGAGCTCTACCAAAGATTTGTATTCTAGGGTTTTGCTTCTTCAAAAAGGTTATCTTGAAATTTTTTTCTATATTTTATTTTCTATGAAGCTTCATAAGATTAAATTGAAACCATGTGGAGTTGAAATATTGGTGAACCTCTTGTACAAATTTCAAATATTTTTTCGCTACATTTTAGGTGATATGATCCAAGAAAGTTAGGGTTTTTGCGGGCTATAAAATTCAACCTCAAACAGGTGACATAGGGAAATTGTTCATAACTTTCTCTCTGAGCATATGATTTGAATTTCGTAAAATTGATTAAAAGTGCATAGACTATAGCTTTTCGTATATCATTATTAGAGCTGAAGGTCAAAATAATGCCACATGACATTCCGTATAAGTTTGTTCTACTGAAATAGTCTATAATTAGGTCATCATGGGAGATTGGGCATAACTATTTCCTGAAGAATACTATATCAGTATCACTTGTGGGGTTGGTAAGAAGACTCAGAGGGATATCATAGGATGCAATTGAAAACCTTGGAGAATTGAAATTACAGATATACAACAACCTCAATATCGAGGTTTTAAAAAGGAAGAAACATGTGTGCATTTTTTTTTTTAATTTTCATAAGTTCTATTTGAAAAATCAGTTTGAAGTGATTCAAGGAAAATAGTGAAGCATAAATATCATTTTTTGATTCCAAAATGAATCAAAACAAGAAAATGAAAACGCCTAGTAAAAAACCAAAAATATTTACTATGACACATGAAGCAGAGGAAGAAATGAAACACGATCTATCAAAATTACAAGACCAAGTGCAACAAATTTCGCTTTCACAAAGACTAGCCAAAAATGAATTGGAAGCGATGATGAATGTTAAGATGAATGGCTTGGAAGGAAAAATAAAAGGAAACATAGAAGGCTTTAAGGATGGTTTAAAAGAAGATATGGGTGTTTTTAAAGTAGAGATGGATGGGATGAATTTCAAATTGGAAGGGTTGAAAAATTTGTTGCAAGAAATGCTTCCTAGTGGTGACAAGGTAATCCATCAAAATAATGATGAGGACAAAAGTATGAATTATGATTTTAGAGACTCCAGTGTTGGGTTTAAGAACCATGACATTCCAAAGAATGGTATGAGGAATTTTAATGGCAAGGATTCGGTAACAAGGATATTACATATGGAGAAATATTTTGATCTCCATGATGTGAAACACACACAAAAGGTATGCATTGAAAATTTATTTTTAGATCCCAACTAGTTTGTATGTTACTGAGGGATTTTTTTCTCGTAAACCAATTTTCACTTGGTCATTTTTTACGGAGGAAATGATAGCAAATTATGAGGATACAAAGAGAAACACCTTCTTTAGCCAATTAATAAATCTCAAACAAAAGGGTTCAATGGAAGAGTACATTGGACTTCAAAAAATTGAATATTAGGGTAATTGATATTCCAGAGGAGCATAGGATTGATTTCCTCATAGGGACTTTGAAAGATAACATCCAACATGAGGTTCAAATTTTGGAACCTCATTCATTGGATAAGGCATTAAAGGTGGCAAGAAAAATTGAAAGAAAAATTATGGAAACAAGGAAGTATACCACTCACAACAATAAAGATGGAAGTGTTGTTTCTCCTAACCTTCCAAAACCTACAAGGTTGACACCACAAATTGGAGGAAAAAAGAGAAAAAGGGATTTTTTACAATTGTGATAGTAAATTCACTAAAGGTCATAAGTGTGTTGAGAAGAAATTATTCTACATAGATTGTGAATAGGAGGAAGAAAAGGAACAAGGAACATCAAAAGAGGAGGATATACACCAGGGACCAACCCCTGATAAAGAAGAAATGAATCTGACCATATCTTGCAATGTATTGGAAGTAATTAACACTCTTCAATCACTGAAGATAGAAGGATATATCAAGAAGAAAAAGGTAATAGTGCTTATTGATTTAGGTAGTACTCACAATTTTATTTATTGTAATATAGCCAAGGAATTGAATTGGTTAATCTATCCAGCACCAGAGTGTCAAGTGATGGTTGCAAATGGAGGAAATACAAATTTCTTTGGAAAGTGCCATAATATCAAGCTAATGATGGGGGAATATGTATTGAATAGTCCAATGCTTTCCATCCCAATGGGTGGTGCCAATGTTGTATTAGGAGTCCAATCGTTAGAATCTTTAGGGACGATAACTTTTAATTTTCAAGAACTTTTCTTGAAATTTTTTTAGGAAGGAAAGGAATTTGAATTAAAGGGTATAACATGGAAACTAGGAAATAAAATAAACTCTAATTGCATGAAAATACTTCTGAATAAAAAAAAATGAGGCATAATTGCACAGTTATATTAAATAGAGGTTCAAACATCAAAACCATCTATTTTTCTAGATCCCCAAAAAGTCTTAGATAATAATTCCAAGGTATTTGAGATTCCCAAAGGCCTCCCACCTATTCGTGATCATGATCATGATATTGATTTGATTCTAAGAAGTGTTCCTCCAAATATTAGGCCTTACAAATATCCCTATTCCCAAAAAAGTGAAATTGAACATATGGTTTCAGAAATGCTAGAGGCTGGTATAATTTAACCTAGTCAAAGATCTTTCTCTACTCCAATAGTAATGGTGCACAATAAGGGTGGATCATGGTGTATGTGTACAGATTATAGGGAGATAAAAAAACTAACTGTTAAATATAAATTTCCTGTTCCATCGAGAAATTTACTTCACCAAGCTGGATCTTAGTTCAAGATATCATCAAATTAGAATGAAGACTGAAGACATGATGAAAAAAAAATTTAGAACTCATTAGGGTCATTATGATTTTTTGATCATGCCTTTTTGCCTTACTAATGCACCTTCAACATTTCAAGGTTTGATGAATTCCATTTTCAAACCCTTCCTTAGAAAATTTTTATTAGTATTTTTTGATGATATACTAATATACAACAAGTCTTGGAAGGATCATGTTCAACATGTTGATAGGGTGATCGAACTATTGGATGAGAAAAAAATATATGGAAAAACCTCCAAATGTTTCTTTGGAGTACAGTAGGTGGAATATTTGGGTCATATTTTATCTCATGAGGGTGTTAAGGTAGCCCTAAAAAAATAAATCCATTAAGGAATGGAAAATCCCCACAACCATAAAGAATCTTTGAGGATTTCTCAGGTTGATAAGGTATTATCACAAGTTTATTAAGAATTATGGGATGATAGTAGCAACTCTAACAAAATTCTTGAACAAAGATGCATTTTCTTGGACTCCAGAAGCATCTAAGTCCTTTGAACATATTAAAGAGGCAATCTACCAAGAACCGGTCTTAGCTATGCCCGACTTCACAGAAACCTTCATTGTGGAATTTGATGCCTCGGGAAATGGAATTTGTTTTTTTTTAATGTAAGAAGGAAGACCCATTGCTTTTGGAAGTCATCCAATCAAAGGAAAGTATTTACAAAAACCTATTTATGAGAAGGAAATGCTGGAAATAATACATACACTAAAACAATGGATACCTTCCTAATGAGAAGACACTTCAAAGTAAAAAAAAATCATGGTAGTCTTAAATAATTTTTGGAAAAAATATTATCTTCAGAAGAGAAACAAAAATGGGTCACAAATTTTTTGTGTTGTGACTTTGAAATCATCTACAAAAAAGGGAAGAAAAATGTTGTTGGATATACACTCTCAAGAAAGGATGAGGATGTGGAAGCATTGCTTTATCCCATTTATATTATCCAACCTGATTGGATAACCAAAGCAAGGGATGAATGGAAGAATGACGAATATGTGTGTTAATTTTTCAATATTTCTCTATGTTGTATCAATTACTTAAACCAAAATTATATTTCCATTAACAATATATTCAAATCCGTGTAACATAAATAACCATAAATTGTAACTAGAGATAGAACAATGCATGCAACGAAAGAGAAGACAATATCACAACCATGAGACACAAAAATTGGTCAAAGACAAGGGAAAAACACCATTGTGGGGAAAACCCTTTCAAATATTATTCTTCTATAAATTGTCTTCAAAGGATTTCAGCAGAGAGTACAATGAGCCCAATACATGTATACAACAAAAGTAAACAAATCATATTTGCAGAATGACCGATATACAATAACAAGACACAAAACCAATGGATCACCAATACCAAGTGATATCAGCTTCCCAGATCTATATTTGGATGTAGAATACTGTCAATGACTGTTGTAATGCATCTGTGAATATGTTAAGGATGAGTGATGATGCTGCGCAAGTAACTGACAGAGATCCAAAATTAGTTTTCCCAATAAATCTCAGAGCCATGGCCTTAATAAGGGGTTTGTTCCCGTATCTAAAGTTCAAAAGACCTTAGAACCTTGTTCATACCTTGAAGCCTTCCTACAGAAAAATTTACCAACCGAGCCGCGACCACAACAAGCTTAACTCATGGGTCAAGCCTAGCAAAGCTACTAGCTCAAGTTCTCTTACTCGCAGCCTAGATCCAAATTACCTATTACCTCCCTTCAGTTTCCCTAGGTTGAGAAAGGAAGCTAAAGGGGTAACCACATACCAACTTTAGACTTGGTATATAGCCCTACCAATTCAGAGAGGGCTCTCTCAAAATTAGTCTCAAAACGAATGGAAATGATTGGAGAATAAGAATTTTAGGCTAGTTATGAGCTCAGTACAATTTTATTAGGGTTTTTAATTTAAGTTTCTTGGATCAAGATCATAGATCTAGGAACTAGGTCAGGGTTTTGAATGATCAATTGCAGAGATGAAAATGAGGCAAAGTAGGTATGTTTAGTGACATATTTAGGTTGTCATTGTGGTATAGAGTTGAAAAAATGAAGGATCAAAATGAGAATATGACTATGAATTCATTTATCAGAAGAAATGGAACACAAACATGAAGATCTCATCAAAACAGAGCATAAAACTTATGAATTCTGCTTAAAAAACAAATGAGATGATCACATGAAAGCATACATATGGTTTTAAGGAGAAATAAACATTCAAATTCATGATAAATCTAAGAAGAAACATTCTCAATAAGAATACCATAATAATCTCAATATTATTGTTGCAATTGTCTTTGATATCACTGTAAAATGGTGTACACTAGCTCCACACTATGATTATCAAGTATCTAACCTCACAATGAGTTGAATTTGAGTACATATAGAAAAATAAACATCATGCCACCTCTGCAGGTCGAAACCTGATCCAAAATGACTAATTAATGCAACTAATGACTCACAACCTAATTTATAGGGGATTTAGAAACAACTTCCCCTTTTTTAGCTAACAAGTTTGAGTCTTTGTATCAAGTCATTAAATAAAAGATCCTTTAACAAGGATGAACATAAATAGGCTCATTAAACATGAAAAAACTTTTGGGACAAATGTTAGATAGGCCAACTTCGACCTTTTACCGCCACGTGTTTATAAAAGTCTTCAAACCTAGAAGTGTAGCGTGCTCTCTCAGAAACACAACGAATTTTAGCTGAAGCGTAGCGAAATTTGGAGGGTGAGTTGGATGACTTTGAGGGATATTTAAGCTGATATGAAGATTGGTACCGGTATCTCAGGATGCCCTCTATATCACTAAATATTTAAACCAGCAAAAACACTTCTCCAAAACCACTTTAAACTCATTTTTCCGCAACTAGTCCAGAAGCGCAGCGTGTGCCTCCAAACAATGGAAAAAGTGTGAAAAATTTATGGTTTTTGACCATTTTCTACAAATTTATGAGCTGAAAAGAAACAAAAAGTGGACTTATGAGATATAAAATTCAAGAGAAACCTACACATGATTACCATTTTTCATTTGAGGCCCTTGAGAAAAAGCGCAGTGTGGCCATGCTGCGTTTTTGTGCATCTATTTTGCCCGTATTACCAAAAAACTAAAAAATGATCAAAATTTTCCAAAAATTCTCTCCTTTTGCATTTTTCAGTCATGGCTTCAAGAAACTAAGGATGAATCAGCCAATATGCTAATTCTATCCTTCTTCTTGAGCTTTCTTAGGGTCTTCTTGAGTTTTTTCTTCATGTTCTTAACCCTAATCTTGCAAATAAGATTTCTTGTATAATATTGCCTTTCCATGTGCCTCTGCATGGTAGTGTTTCTATTTTCTTTCTCCAATATATTTTATAAATACACATTCACTTTTTTAAGCAAATACTCTCTAACTTTCTCATCCTCAACACTTAACAGGTCAAATATAGAATCTTGAGCTTGAACAATAACTATGGTGTTATGAGCTTGAGGAGGAGATGGATCCTTGTATTGCTCTTTCTTTTTTGCCAATGCTCTTATGGTAGGTATACTTGGATTCCTATGAATATCTATGTCTTCAATCCGCTCTACATTTATCACTGCCTTACCTTTGTCTTCAACTAATTTTTTGGATGATGGAGGCTCTTGTGAGGTAGTATGCTAGATCAAGTTCATTTTCAAGTGCCTATTTTCCTGTTTCAAGAAGGACACCATAAATTTTGAATTTGAGAGGCCATCATATAGTTGCTTGATTTGTGCTTGCTGCTCCTTGATAATGTTTGCAGTTGACTTATCTCCATGGTAAAATATTTCTTCTTCATGAGGCACCTCTTCATCATTATGCTGCAGGGGTGACTCATTTCCATGCCTAGGTGATTGCTCCATAACTTCTCCATGAAATTATTCAACTGTAGCTTCCTTAGGTAGTCTTATAGCTATATCAGGGGAACAAAAAATATTTTCCCCTTCTTTTAGGTTTGATAAACCTCTACCCTAGGCTTTATTTTGTTCACTGAAGGTATGCTAGATTTCTCATCTCTTTATGGCCCAGATGATGTAGGAGTGCTGATGCTTTTGGACCGAGGAGACATAGGAAAAATTGTTGTTTCCTCCAAGAATGTTTCCCAAGACATATTAACTTGTGTGAGATGATTAATAGCTATGAATTTGACCAAGTCATGATGGAATAAGCTAGTTGAATGGTATCTTCCTTTAGATTTCATTTTCTCAGTCATATTCTCAAGAATTCTAAACAGGTAGTTAGGTAGATTTAGTGGTTTAATAGAGGTGAAGTGCATTAACAATATGTTGTGGTACTAATACAACCTAATAAACCTAACTTCACAAGTGAAATATTTCATTATTATCTTCATCGAAGGAATGTGTTTATCTAACAACTGTCTACTAGGGAAGACATGAGAGGGAACTTCTCTATACTATGGCTTGAGAAAAACTATGTAGTTTTGAATGTCCAAATCCATTCCCTTAAGCCATATCTCTCCTTGATTGGGGATCCCTATGACTGATGCTGAGATAAAGAATTCCATCCTTGCTATGGCAGTATTTTTCCTCTTAAAATTGGTGGCAAGAAGGTTGGTTAGCTTACAATAATGGCCCACCTCTTGTACTTTATCACAAAACCCTAGGAAGCTTACCTTTTCAAATGACCCTTTGATGAACTATGAAGCATTGATTTCCTGCATATTTTTTGGCTCATACCTGGAGACATGTCCTCCCTTGTTATAATTCTTATTTTCACTGTCCATGGTGTTGGATTTTCTTATCAAGAAACCCTAGTTTGATAGGAGGGAGGGGTAGGGTTTAGGTTTGGAAAATAGGGGAAAAAGAGTAGCTAGTTTAGGGAGGGAAATGGAGGGGATAGGAGTTAGGGAAAAATATGAAAAAAAATTATGGGAAATAGGGATAGGTGATAGGGACACAGTGGAATTGGAATTTCACTAAATGAATGAGGGAAGAGGATAAACAACCGAAAAGACAGTCCAAACCCATAAATGCAACAAAAGCGTAGTGTGGGCTAGGGTTTTTGGGGGAAAATGATGAAATGAAGGAGATGAGTGTGGGAAATGATTGGGGGAGGTTTATAAAGTGTGTACAGGGGTATTAGGGTAGGAAAAATAGGGATTTTATCACTGAACTGAAGCAAAAACCAAGAAGACCAAAAGCACAATGAAAAACCCTAGGAGAGGGATTTCATCATTTTATGAAGGAAATCATTGTATGAAAGTTTATGAGAGGTTGTAATTACTTGCTGAAGAGTCCCTGAAGCTTGTAGAATGAAAAATGAACCTGTTATTTCTTTTCTTTGGCCTAAAAAACCAAAAACACAGAGTTCTCCCAAAAACACAACGTGCTAATGCATAAGCACACCGTGCTTGATGGAAATGGTTTGATGATGGAAAATTGCAGGCTCTGATGGTTGAGATGAAGAAAAATGGGGGAGAAGTGTTCTTGGAGGATGGAATAAATCTTTTGAATACTTGGATGGTCCTTTTATTGCTTGAAATTCGATTTAGGTGGAGTGACATCACATGTCCTTTTGAGAAGTGACTAGATGAGGTAGTGTACTGCAACTTGATTTATTTGTTTGGAAAGGTTACATCTCCATGTGGGTTTAATGTGCCTTTGATACCATTTTTAACAAACTTATACTTAATTACTAACTCCCATGATGATGACAACGGTGATGACATGACTCCCATGTAGATTTTGATGACATGAGAAAATGATGACACCTAATGCAAACCTTAACCATGATTTGGAACTTCGAACCATTTAAGTATGCATGTGAATGAATTAATGAAAAAAATGATGACCAAGACACTCATTTGATGACCTATCACAAGTAATGATGACATGACCATGATGAAATTGTATGACCTTGAAAATTGGATGGAGTAGTAGTTGTAGAAATTTCAATACAATTATGTATTTCCTGGATTCTCCTGATGTAACAATTATATGTCACTATTAAATACAAAATCCTTCTACTAAAATCTTTGTGAAAAATTTAATTGTCAATTGCAAACACATGAAGAAAGATCAATCACACATAACATAGATGTTTTTACCAAGAAAGCATAAATCTAAAAACACCACTATCATATATTATGTATATATCATGGATTATGAAACAATATCATACAAAAATCTAATGCAAGAGCTCTCAGTA
The DNA here is from genome assembly GCA_034641835.2 of Pinus albicaulis. Lineage (NCBI taxonomy): Eukaryota > Viridiplantae > Streptophyta > Pinopsida > Pinales > Pinaceae > Pinus > Pinus albicaulis. The sequence continues at coordinate 1,469,748,637 of CM076575.1, forward strand.
CAATATACAATCGTCTCACATTGTCATACAAAAAATGGAAAATACATGCGCCAATTTACTCCCTCCTAACAACCTGCCTCCACTATGCAATCCCTGCTGATCACAATCCCTGAATGAATGAGATGCTGCCTTGCCTTGACTATGTAATCCTCATTGGAATCTACAATGTGTGTGTGGTTGCATGAGTGCACCCACTAATGTCACAATAGATAGTAAAACTGTCCCTTTCACCTATCTCTCAATTGGGTCTCCACTAGATCTAACATGCATGTAGTTAATAGTAGTAAATCTTTAGTTGCATGTGAGATCACTCCATGTGAATTAATTTAATATTTAATTCACTTATCTCTCACTAGTGTATCTTTAGTTACAAATAGTTACAACTAGCACAACTGATTTTAACTCACTTAACTGAGTTAGACTACTTTACAACTCACATAACTACACATCGAACTCTGTTACAACTTCGAATCACTCAGTTACAACTAATTCCACTTGCATGTCCCACCAACCAAACTTAGAACTCGAAATTCCTTCAGCTAACTAGTTTTCCACTTCAGTTAACTGAAATCAAGTGCTTCAAGAGAATAGATTAATATTTATTGTCCAACTATTATTAAGAGACAATAATAATCTACATGCATTCTATATTTAGACATGTGATCTAGAAATAGACTTCGTACATGCATCTAAAAATAGAATCTAATCTATAAATATAATTTTCTCACCATTCTAAAAATACACTCCTGTTATAAATAGAATTTTCTTATCATTCTAAAAATAGAAATACACCTAAAAATAGCCCGCGGGCCCCACCTAGTGTAGGTGCTTACTTTTCACTAGGATCATCATCTTGTTGAATCTCAACACTCCCTCTCAACAAGAAAGGGATTATCCTTCACCCAGATCCTGTCTCTATGGTATTCAAATTTTCTCCTGGTGAGTGCCTTCTTCAAAATATATGCATCTTGATCTTATGTAGGAATTTATTGAAGCAACATGATCTTCCGATGCACACAATCTCTGATATGATGATACCAGATATTTATATTCTTAGATCTATCATGAAACACAAGTTTAATCGAGAGTTTAATGCAACTCTGATTATTACAATGAATCACTGTAGGATCTAAATGAGAACCAAACAAACCAATGAGGATCTTTCTCATCCAGATAGCCTCACATGCAGCTTGAATTGCTACCATGTATTTCGTTTCCACTGAATTGAGTGACACAGATCTCTGTTTCCTGCTGTACCAAGAAACAACTATAGATTAGATATTGAAGACCCCTCTTGATGTGCTCTTTTTTTCCATTGGGCTGCCCACCCAATCTGCATCCATGAAGCCATGCAACTTCACCTCATTCGTTTGTCTGTACCATAAACCATACTCAGATGTGCCCCTAAGATATCTCACGACATTCTTACCCGCCTTCCAAAAGAGCTTGGTAGGATTAACCATCGTTTGAATAATTTGGTTCACCACATAGCACATGTCCGATCTTGTATTTAATAAATACATTAGTGAACCCACTAACTATCGATAGACAATATCATCCACTACCTCTCTAGATGTAGCGTCCTCTTTCCTTCAATTTCCTAGAAGAGGAGTATCCATGGGTTTGTAGCCCTTGATGTGAAACTTACCCAGTATCTCCCTTGCATACTTGCCTTGAGGCATAAAAATTTCACCATCTCGCTGCCATATTTCCAATCCAAAGAAATAATGAAGTAGGCCCATATCCTTCATCTTGAACTCCTTTGCAAGGTCCTCCTTGCATGAGTGTATCAGCTCATCACCAGTTAGTATTAAATCATAAACATAAAGAAAAATGATTAAAATCTTACCCTCCACTACAATTTGGTATAGGTTTGCATCCACCTCACTCTTGGTGAAGCCAAGTCCAATGAAATAGCTATCAATCTGAGTGTACCAAGCACGGGGTGCTTGCTTTATCCCAGACAATGCTCTTTTGAGCCTGCACACATACGAATTACTATTGAAGATCTCAAATCCTTCAGACTGCTCAATGTACATTTCTTCCTCAATGATCCCATTAAGGAACATCGTCTTCACATCCATATAATGAATGTGCCACCCATCCGCGTTGAGAGAGCAAGGATCGTCCTTATGGAAGAATACCATGCGATAGGTGCAAAGGTTTCTTCATAATCAATCCCCTCGATATGTGAGAAGCCCGGGGCCACAAATCTGACCTTGTATTTCTCAACACTCCCATCAGTAGCTTTCTTTACCTTGTAGATCCATCTTGAATCTACCACTGATTTATCAACTGGCCTTGGAAAAATTTCCCAAGCACTTTTTCTGACAATGAATTCATACTCCTCCACCATTGCATCTACCCATGTGGGCTCCTCCACTGCTTCCTGAAAGGAAAATGGCTTAGTCATAATACATTTGCTCATGAGAGCCATGTATCTAGTAAATCGGTCAGGAGACTGTCTTTGTCTGCACTATGAAGTAGGGACTCCTACATTCTGTGCCACATCATACTTCAGCCTCTCAACTTCTGTGGTATGCCTTCTGCCAGTTCTAATGTTTGGCTCTGTGTGAGTGGACTCCTCCACTTCATGAACTTCCTCATATAGCTGATCCACATCTAGAGACTCATCTTTGGGAATCAAAAGTTCCTCCTCTCCATGTAAATATAGCTCCCTCTCAAGCGACAACTTCATGGCTTTCTCCTCATTATTTTATATCCCATCACACCACAGTCATTCAACTGTTTGGAAAATACACACAATAATTATAGGGTTTTTCTGTGTACCCCATAAATATCCCAACTAGTCAGCTCCAGCTTCTTCCTGGTGTTCTTGGTCACATGCACATAAAAATATGAGACAAAAATATTAAAGTGAGAAACATCCGGTTTCTTACTAGTAAAATATTTTTTCAGGTGTACTCATGGAAAATATTCTATGAGGATAACGGTTTTGCACATAAACCACAGTGTTGCATGCTTCCACCCACAAAGGAATTGGTAGACCCTGATCATGCATGATTTCTCGTGCAACACCCATGATCGTTCTGTTCTTCCTCTCCACGACCCCATTTTACTGTGGGTTACGAGGTGCTATGAGTTCTATTCGAATTCCTTATTTGCAACAAAAGTATTTGAATTCATTCGAGATGTATTCTCCACCATTATTTCTTCAGAGAGCCTTCACTTGTTTCCCTGAATCTTTCTCAACCAATGCCTTAAACTCACAGAACTTTGAGAATGTTTGATCCTTCTTCTGCATGAAGAAGATCCAACATTTACGAGAAAATTCATCAACAAAAATAACATAATACCTGTGTTTTTCTATTGCAGCAACTGAGAATGGTCCATACACGTTTGTGTGATCTCTCTCCAGGATCACTGAAACACGGTTCTCCTTTTCATGAAAGGTGGACTTTACATACTTCCCCATGGTGCAACCCTTGCACTGATCTAACTGAGCAAGTGTTCCCATTGGAAGTCCAGTAGATATTTGCTGCATGACTTTCAAAGCTCCATGATGAAGATGGCCCAATCACCTATGCCATGATTCACCCTCATCCTGACTCACCACTTTTTCTGCCTTTATCATCATGGCAGCATAGCCTTCTACCTATAGCTTGTAGATATTATTGACTTGGATCCCTATCCTCTTGTATTGACCCATTGTTTATGTCTTAGGAAAGCTTTTCCATCGCTGAAAACAACGTCATAGCCTCTGTCCTCCAACATCGCGACAAAGACCAAGTTTTTCTTTAGACCCGAAACATGTATAACATCTTTCAATTGAAATGGTTTACCTGAATTCGTCTCAAAGGTAATGGTAGCAATTCCAGTCGCACCGTATTGTCCATCATCACCCATCTCTATATGCATCTTGAGATCTTTCTCCTCCAAGTCACTGAAAATCTCCTTATCTCCCATCATGTGGAAGGAAGCACCACTATCAAGATACCACACCGATCCCATTGCACTTGATACCAAGCATGTGATCAAAGAGAATTCAAGTTCAAATTTTGACGCAAGGGCCTCACCAGTTGCAGCTCCAACAACCTTCTTTTTCTTCTTTTTCTATGGGCAGTTAGTGGCGAGATGCCCATGTTCGTGACAGTGAAAACACTTCACCTTGGACAAATCCAGCTTCTCGCCTTTAGACTCAAATTTTAAGTGGAATTTCTTTCCCTTCCCTTTCCTTGCCTTGGCAGCCAAAGCACAATCCTCTTCATCATCATGCTTTGATGAAGAACCATCTCTGGTGTTCTGCCTAAACTCCTCTTGAACTAGATCCGATCACAGTCGTTCCCAATCCGGCAGTTTTTCTCGTCCGTTGATAGAGTCTTGATACTATGCCAAATCTTAGGAAGTCCCAAGAGAGCCAAGCTCACCAAATTATCATCAGCAATCGTGATTCCCACACTCCCCAGTTCATCCCGACATTGCACAAACTTTGTGATATACTTAGGAATATTTTCGCCCTTCCCCATCTTGATCTTTTTGAGTTTATCCTTCAGTGCCAATTTCCTATGGTTGTTGCCACTTTGGAAAATATTCGTCAAAGCCTTCGACATCATAAATGGAGTGGCTTTCCCCTAAAGGCTTGAGACAATATGGTGTCGTACACCTTTCAACAGAATCCTTCTCGTCTTTTCTACTTTATTTTGCCATGCTTCAAGTAATGCAGCATCCGTCAAATTGGGCTTAGGAACATCACTGTCGATGAATTACTTCAAGCGTCACCTCCATCCTATCCTTCCATGAAATGTAGTTTGAGCTTCCCTCGAGTGCATACTCTAGCCACAAACAATTGAAAGCCATTTCGATGTTTACTCAACTGTCGCACCAAGAAATTCTTTTAGAAAATTCAAATTATTTCCACCAACAAACTTGGCTACTGCTTCAATATTGCAATCTTCTGTGCTCTGATACCATGTAGAATTTTTAATACAATTATGTATTGCCTGGATTCAATTAATCTAACAATTATATGCCACTTTTAAATACATAATCCTTCTACTAAAATCTTTGCGGAAATTTAATTGCCAATTGCAAACACATGAAGAAAGATCAATCACACACAACACAGATGTTTTTACCGGGAAAGCATAAAGCTAAAAACCCCACTATCATATATTATGTATATATCATGGATCATGAAACAATATCATACAAAAATCTAATTCAAGATCTCTTAGTACAATATATAATCGTCTCACACTTTCATACAAAAATTGGAAAATACATGCGCCAATTTATTGCCTCCTAACATTCTACTTCCATTGCGCAATCCCTGTTGATCACAATCCCTGAATGAATGAGATGATGCCTTGCCTTGACTGTGCAAACCTCATTGACATCTCCAATGTGTGTGTGGTTTCATGAGTGCACCCACTAATGTCACAACATATAGTCAAACTGTCCCTTTCACCTATCTCTCAACTAGGTCTCCACTGGATCTGACATGCATGTAGTTAATAGTAGTAAATCTTCAGTTGCATGTGAGATCACTCCATGTGAATTAATTAATATTTAATTCACTGGTTTCTCACTAGTGTATCTTTAGTTACAACTAGTTACAACTAGCACAACTGAGTTTAACTCACTTAACTGAGTTAAACTACTTTACAACTCACATAACTACACATCCAACTATGTTACAACTTCAAATCACTCAGTTACAACTAAGTCCACTTGCATGTCCCACCAACCAACCCTAGAACTTGAAATTCCTTCATCTAACTGGTTTTCCACTGCAGTTAACTGAAATCAAGTGCTTCAAGAGAATAGACTAACATTTATTGTCCAATTATTATTAAGGGATAATAATAATCGACATGCATTCTATATTTAGACATGCGATCTATAAATAGACTTCACACATGCATCTAAAAATAGAATCTCATATATAAATAGAATTTTCTCACCATTCTAAAAATAGACTCCTGCTATAAATAGAATTTGCTCAACATTCTAAAAATAGACATACACCTAAAAATAGCCTATAGGCCCCAGCAAGTGTAGGTGCTTAATTTTCACTAGGATCATCATCTTGTTGAATCTCAATAGTAGTGACAACTAGGACATGAAATAAGATTCATTTGACTTTTTTTTTTGGTAAGTTGAGCTATTCTATTAATTTCGAAAACATAAAGTTACATATGCTACAGGTTGGGTTGGCAAGTTGTGCTTAACCAATCCCAGCCTTTGTTACACTATTTCTGGGTTGCCTCAGGGGAGGAAACCAGCCCAGACAAAACTTAGAACCAAGAAATACATTATGCGTGGTAGCACTGAAATATCCAAGAAACACAAAGTAAATGATAGCAGAAAGGCCCTGAGGGCGAGCATGAAAAAAAATAGAAGAGAAATGTGCAGTTGCGCAGACTTTACTTATCATCTTCATCATTACTGTTGGGGTTCTCTTCCTCAATAGGACAAGTAGGAGCCTGCGCAGCAACTGCCTCCACATCTGCCACTGTACACCTAGGAATTCTCACAGGAGTGTAGAGGATGGGGGAGTTTGGGTCTACACCATTGGGAACACGCATCCAGATGCCATCGGAGTTAATGACCCAGATGTCTGTGTCCTCATATTCCTTCCCTGGAGCCATTAGAGGGACAAAATTGCATTGCTGAGAGTGCGCATGGGGAGAGGAGGTGGACTTTCCCGGAACCACGACCTCCTCTCTACACAACATGCCTAGAGGTTTCTTCATGCTGCTCAGGATCGAGACTTTGGCGTGCAAAAGTGCTGGAAGAGGAGCCATCCATCGACTCGAGATGATTATCCTCTCCATGATGATATCGTCCTGGGAGATCCCCTCTAACCTCCGTGGATAGTGCGTTGGCACAGTCTAGGAGCCATTGCACACCTAGATCGGGGAGAGAAGTTCAGGAGAAACAATAACACACAAGGACAAGAAAAGGAGACAAGTATCACAATGGGGCTAAATGGGAATAAATATATGGGGGGAATATGCACAGGAGGGAGAGCGGAAATCCAAAGGAGACTTCACAACTCCACGCTAGGATAGGGGTTTTGTAGCTGTTTGAAGTCGGTGAGAAGCCAGAGCAGAGTTAGGGGGGCGAAAGGCCAAGGTAACAGGCCGAGTGAGGAGAGGGGAAGATAGCTCAGCTTTATAAAGGGGTGGGGATGAGAGCCATGAGGATAGCGATGAGTGGCCTTCACATGTATCTGCTTGTTATGATTGAGAAACTGAGCAGGCTCGGGGGAGGGGGTATGGCTATGATACTGGTTAATCATGATGGAAATTAATGGTGATAGATGTAAGGTGATGTTCAGGGCATGGTGACGTAGTATCCATCCTCTCGTCATCATTTCTGGTTCTGCGAGTTTCATGCGAGAGGCTAATGGTATTTGGATCCACAGCAGATGAAGCTTTGCGTGGGAGATCTTCGTTATTCGGGTGGAGTGGGATGTGATTGTCACTCGTGTCTATTTTGTCACCCGCATATAGGGAAGACTCATTTGAAATTAAAAGTACATATCAAATTTATTTTAAAATAAAAAAATTTGACCAAAGACATCTAAAAATACTGAAAAGGAAAATTTGATCACTAGTGACTCATAGACACTAACAGTGCCCAGATCTTAAATGTGCCTCTGTCTATGATCCCGATCCAATACACAAGCCTCTTGCTACATACCTGTGTGAGATAGAAAACAAAAATACGACCAATAAATAAAACAACATGAAGAAGATCTCATGAGCGAATGCGTGCAAATGAACTTGGGGTTTCTTCTATTTATAACTTTGTGAGGGACCACTTGGGGCTTTGACCAAATCAACATGCGGTTAGGCAAACTCACAAAATAATAAAATAAGTCATAACTTAACTTCGACTTAAGCAATTGGGACAATATATAGACCGATTTTTATCCTCTCTAAAAGAGGAATAAGATTAACTTATTATTTTAATAATATGAGCTTCTCAATGTGGAATTTGATTCTAGATGCAAAAATCAACACTCCCTCTCAACTAGGAATAATTCCACTTTGCAATCTCTGCTTGTAGATCTCTGCATCAAAGTGTCTTTACAAATCAACTCATTTTGTTGAAACTTTATCGAATCCAAGAAGAATAAGAAGAACTTGGGAGCAATAGCTTCTACCCGCATCTAACAACAGGATAACTCATCTCACAGGGGATGACATCTCCAACCCTGGAGTATCATCAGGGATCATAGTCGCAACCCAATCTTGTCGCCTATCGATCTTCCAATAAATGACCCTCATTAGTTAAGTGGTAGAACACCTGAATCATAATCCACTTGGGTTGTACACCCTAAGTACACTCTCAACTCATTGGCCAAATCAGGAGCAGTATTCAGTATTCTCATCAAGCCCTGCTTGTGAGTATGATGCAAACTAGGGTATACTCTGTAAAGACCAGATAGGGGAGGATCATTCTCTGACCCTATGAAGATAGAGGGGAAACATTATGAACCCTAGGTAATAGATAGAAAATTTCTATCTTTTCCAGAGATAGCACAACCCCATGAGCCCTTCATCTCAATTCCTCATCCTGAGATCTCAAATAGGTTAGGAAGAGCTAGCTCACTATCCTTGATCAACACTGCCCCTTATCCGGAGGGGCTACATCCATTAGTCCAAGCTGATCTCTGAAAACCAATAAATTACCTTTCGATAATTCCTTGGTGAGAATATATGAGATCTAATAATATGTTGGAATGTGTTGGAGTTTAACAACTCCTCTCTGCACCATTTCATGGATGAAGTGATATAGAATCTTGATATTCTTGGACTTGACATGAAATACATGATTCTTTGCCAAACGAATTCTACTCTTATTATCATAGTATATCACTCTAGTGTCCAAAATTTAATCAAGGAGATGAAAAAAGAGCTTCCTTAACCACACAACTTCACACCTTTCCATGATAGAAATGATGTAATCTACTTCCATGATGCTCAACACTACTGACTTTTTCTTCCTGCTCATCTAGGATATCATGGAAAAACCAAGGCTGAAACAAAATCCATATGTACTCTTTCTATCGATGAAATTATCTTCCCAGTCAGCATCCGTGAATCTATGAAGTTGGATATCTCCAGCAGAGTATCTCAAACCAAGTGTAATTGATCCATGCAAGTATCTCAATACATGCTTGGCTTCTATCCAATGCGAATGAAAGGGGTCAGTCATGAACTAAATCAATGAGTTTATTGCATAACATATATCCAAGCAGGTGTTTACAAGGAACATAAGAGCTCCAATCAACTGTCTATATGTTGAGATTCAACAAGATGACAAGCTTAGTGAAAATCAGTCACCTTCACTAAGTGGGCCCGCAGGCTATTTTTAGGTGTAAGTCTATTTTTAGACTATTTCTATTTTTAGACATGGTGATGATATTTCAGAAGTTGTAGGATGCTATTTGTGGATGGTTGATCAAGTTGGAAAAATAGATGAAATTCTATTTTTAGAATATTGGGCGAAGTCTATTTATAGATCGTCGATCTAAAAATGGAAGTGTCGATTATTATTAGCTCTTAATAATAATCCGATAATAAACATCAACTTATTCTCTTGGAACATTTAATTTCAGTATACAGATTTGTAAAATCAGTGGGCTGAAGGAATTACGCAATTCCTAGTGTTTACTGGTGGTTCATGCATGGAGGACTTAGTTAGAACTGAAGTGGAAAAGTTATGATAGAGTTGGAAGAGTAGTTCATGGAGTTTTTATTTAGTTTAACTCAGTTAAGTGAGTTAAACTCAGTTGAGCTAGTTGTATCTAGTCTAATTGAATGATACACTAGTGAGGGTGGAGTGAATTAATTAGTTAATTAATTCACAAATAATAACTGATTAATCAACTGAACAGATACAATAGTTAACTACAGTGCATGTCAGTTCCAGTGGAGACCCAGTGGAGAGATAGGTGAAAGGGCAAGATGGACTATTCATTGGGACTATATGTTGAAAATGCAGCAAGATGATGGAGCTTAGTGAAATGAAGTCGCCTTCACTAAGTGGGCCCGCAGGAAAATTCTGGCGCAAAGTCTATTTTTAGACTATGTATATTTTTAGACATATGGAGCATGGTTCGGGGATTCAAGTTTGAGATTCTTGGAGCGAAGCTTTCTGGCTTCACTGATGCAGATTGGGCAGGGAGTCCAACGGACGGGAAGAGCACTTCTGGAGGAGTTTTCAGCATTGGGTCAACAGTAGTTTCCTGGTACAGTAGGAAGCAGAGATCCGTGGCACTCAGTTCAGCAGAGGCCGAGTACATGGCAGCTAGCTTGGCTGCATGCGAGGCTATTTGGATGAGGAAGATCCTCGCAGGATTGTTCAGGTTGCATTTGGAGCTTACAGTGATCTACTGTGATAACCAGAGTTGCATTAAACTCTCGGCTAATCCAGTATTTCATGATAGGTCCAAACACATCGACATCAGGTACCATCATATCAGAGATTGTGTTCAGTGGAGAATCATGATGCTTTCATATGTTCCCACGGAGGATCAGGATGCCGACATCCTGACGAAGGCACTCACCAGGAGCAAGTTCGAATTCCACAGAGGCAGGATAGGGGTTGCAGATAATCCATATCTTGCTGAGAGGGAGTGTTGAAAATGCGGCAAGAGGATGGAGCTTAGTGAAATGAAGTCGCCTTCACTAAGTGGGCCCGCAGGCAAATTCTGGCGCAAAATCTATTTTTAGACTATGTCTATTTTTCATATGGAACATGGTTTGGGGATTCCAGTTTGAGATTCTTGGAGCATTGGTCATGTTGGTAAAAATAGATGAGACTCTATTTTTAGGTCGAAGAGGTCGAAGGCTATTTTTAGACTGCCTCTCCTAAAAATATGGAAGTCAAATATTATTTACCCTTAATAATATTTGGACTCTAAATAGCAGTTTACTCTCTTGGAGCACTTCAGTTCGAGCTACAGAAGTGGCTCATGCATCTGACAGAGGAATCACGTGGTTCCCAAGGGTTTGATGGCATCATGCATTGTTGACTTCAGTTGGACTTCAGTGGCAGAAGTTTGGAGGAGTTAATGAGACAGATAGTGGAGTTGTGTTCTGTTTATTTTAGTTGAACTAGTTGAGATTAGTTTAACTAGCTAATCAATTAGTTATGAGTGGAATGAATTAAATATTATTTAATTCATTAATTAGTAACTCATTATTCAACTCAAGAACACATCAGTTCACTACAGTGCATGATCAGTTCAGTGGAGACCAGTGAAAGAGGTAGATGAAAGGGTGGAGTTAGCTATCAGTTGTGACTATACTGTTGCTATTTGCAACACACGGATAGGTGGAGTAAGCCCATGAGGATTGCGCAGTTCAGGCTGGTGGTTTATCCATATAAATAGGCCATCCCATAGCATTGAAACACGCAATAGAGGCAAGGCAATTGACGGTGAGTTTTGAACCAGTAAACTGTTCAAAACTGAGCTAGATTGTGTGTAACTTTATGAGAAAGTACTGAGTACTTGTGAGGAGTATTGTACTGAGTTTGTTACATGATTTCTCCATTATAATATACACAATAGCTGCGGGGTTTTCAGCTATAAGCTTTCCCCATACATGCTGTGTTAATGTGTATGATGATTTGATGTGTTATCGCTTGATTTTATTTCCGCATGTTTGATGATCTGAGTGGAAGAGATTATGTGTTGCATATAAATTCGAATTGTATGTGATCGGGATAGTCTCGGTGGATAATTGATCATTATTCAACAAATTTCTACATGGTATCAGAGCTATTGAAGTTTAGATTGATCATCACAGTGATTACAAACTTATTTCGGTAGACAGAGTCTGCATGCGGGCCAGGTAGCCTCCGGATTCATCTTTCTTCGGAAAGTGAAAGGTCTGGTAAACGCCCCTTGCAGTCGATCTCTGTGCTAGAAATAATTTTTTCTCACGATCTAGAGCGGTTGAGCTTTGAGTTGGAATTCGAAATTTTTCAGCAATTTTGTTTTCTTGGTGCCAGTGTTGAAAATGTCTTTCAACGGTTTGCGACTCGAATATGCTCTTGAAGGCAGTTCGAATTATGTTGCATGGAAGGATCGCATGGAGGCAGTATTAGAAGATAATGGTCTGAAGGAGTTCGTAGATACGGATGTCCAAAAGCCCACTGATCCTGCTGAAGTCGTTGCATGGCAAAAGAAGATGGCGAAATGTCGTAGGATCCTGTTGGAGGGCGTCAAGGATCATATTGTATCCAGCTTGCATGGAAAGGCTACTCCATATTTAATGTGGAAAGCCTTGACGGATCTATTCTAGAGTAAGAGCGACCAAAGGAAGTTGGTGCTCAAAGATAAGCTCAGGAACATCAAGATGGAGAAGGGCGACAATATCGCCAAATACCTCACGAAGTTCACTCAGTGCAGAGATGAGCTGGGAAGTGTGGGGGTGACTGTCGAAGACGAGGACATGGTCGACCTGGCTCTCCTTGGTCTTCCAAAGGCTTGGCACTCATATCAAGATAGTGTCAATGGTTGGGAGAAGCTGCCGGGATGGGAGCGCCTTTGGGCGGATCTCATGTAGGAGGAGATACGGAGGACTACTCGAGATGGATCTTCATCAAAGGGAGCTGATGAAGAAAACTGTGCTTTGGTTGCCAAAGCAAAGAAGGGGAAGGGTAAGAAAACCTCTCATTCTGGTGCAAAGGGCAAGAAGCAGGATATGGCGAAAGTGAAGTGTTTTCACTGCCATGATCATGGACATTATGCTACCAATTGTCCAAAGAATAAGAAGAACAAGCAAGCGGGAAGATCTGTAGATGGAGAAGCCTTGGCTTCACAGTTCGAGCTTGAATTTTCACTGATCGCATGCTTGGTTTCAAGTGTGTTGGGATCAGCGTGGTTATTGGACGGCGGTGCGTCATTTCATATGACGGGAGATCGGGATTTGTTCTCGGATCTGGAGGACAAATATTTGGGTGTGCACATCGAGATGGGCGATGATGGTAGATACAGTGCGACTGGTATCGGTACCATATCCTTTCAGAGGGAGTCTGGTAAACCCTTTGTACTGAAGGATGTCATGCATGTACCTGGATTGAAGAAGAACTTGATTTCAGTAGTGATGTTGGAGGATAAGGGGTATGATGTGGTCTTCAGCGAAGGAAAAGCCTTCCTGCGCAGTAAGACTACTGGAGAGACCCGGAAGATAGGGGTTCGAACTAAGAACCTTTATCAGTTGCAGGTAGATGGCTGCGTAGCTATGGCATGCAAGGCGGGAGAAGTGGTGAGCCGGGATGATGAGGGCGAACTGTGGCACAGGAGATTGGGCCACCTTCACCATGGAGCTTTGAAGATTCTACAGCAGATTTCTACTAGGCTTCCTAAGGGCACTCTTGCGCAGTCAGATCAGTGCAAGGGGTGTACTTTAGGGAAGTATGTGAAAGCCACCTTTCACGAGAAGGATAGTCGCGCCACGACGATCCTTGAGAGAGTTCACACAGACGTGTGTGGTCCTTTCTCATTTGCTTCGACAGCAAAGCACAGGTATTATGTGATCTTTGTTGATGATTTCTCTCGAAAGTGCTGGATCTTCTTCATGTCGAAGAAGAGCGATACATTCGCGAAGTTCTGTGAGTTTAAAGCACTGGTCGAGAAGAAGTCGGGGAAGAAGGTGATTGCTCTAAGGAGTGATAACGGTGGTGAATTCATCTCGGCTGAATTCAAGGAGTTCTGCAGCGCAGAAGGGATTCGGAGAGAGCTCATCGCACCCCATAACCCACAGCAGAACGGGGTGGCTGAGCGGAAGAGCAGAACGATCGTGGGTGCTGCACGGGCGATGTTGCATGATCAGGGCCTACCCCTTCACTTGTGGGCTGAGGCATGCAATACAGCAGTGTATGTGCAGAACCGTTGTCCTCACAAGGTTCTTGGCATGAGTACACCAGAGGAGGCTTATTCTGGCAAGAGGCCTGATATTTTCCATTTGCGGATTTTCGGATCTCCTGTCTACATGCATGTGACGAAGGATGCAAGAAGGAAGCTGGATCCAACTGCTGAAGTTGGAATATTTGTGGGGTACACTGATACACCTCACAACTATCGGGTGTATGTGCCAGACAGTCGCAAGACTGTTGTGCGACGGGATATAAAATTTCAGGAGGAGAAAGCCATGTAGTGTTCGCTTGAGAGGGAGCCACACTTGCATGCAGATGAGGAGCTGTTAGTTCCTAAGGAGGAGCTTCCGGATGTGGATCAGCCACAAGAGGAAGTTTAGGAGGTGGAAGAAACCACCCATGCAGCGCTAACCATCAGAGGGCGCAAGCGCACTACAGAAGCTGAGAGACTGGCTCGAGATGCAGAGAAGGTTGTAGGACCACCTACAGCACAGCGCAGACAGAGGCAGTCACCGGATCGGTACACTGGATACATGGCTCTTGTGAGTCAATGTGTTGTGACGGAGCCATCCTCTTTTGAGGAAGCTGTAGAGGAACCCGCATGGGTTGATGCCATGATCGAAGAATATGATTCGATCATCAGGAACAGTGCATGGGAGATTGTCCCAAGACCGGTTGGGAAATCAGTTGTAGGTTCGCGATGGATCTACAAGGTGAAGCAGGCGGCTGACGGGAGTGTGGAGAAGTACGAGGCGAGATTTGTCGCCCGTGGCTTCTCACAGATCGAGGGGATTGACTATGAGGAGACTTTTGCACCTGTCGCAAGGTACTCTTCCATACGGACGATCCTTGCTCTCTCAGCGCAGATGGGGTGGCACATTCATCAGATGGATGTGAAGACTGCGTTCCTCAATGGAGTTATTGAGGAGGTGTACATAGAGCAGCCTGAAGGTTTCGAGATCTTCAGCAGTGAGTCGCATGTGTGCCGACTCAAGAGAGCACTGTACGGGCTGAAGCAAGCACCTCGTGCTTGGTACACTCAGATAGACAACTACTTCACCGGGCTTGGATTCTCCAAGAGTGAGGCGGATCCAAACCTATACCAGATTGTGGTGGAGGGGAAGCTGTTGATCATCATACTGTATGTAGATGATCTGATTTTGACTGGCGATGAGCAGTTGATACTTTCATGCAAGGAGGATCTTGCATGAGAGTTTGAGATGAAGGACTTGGGCATCCTTCATTATTTCCTGAGATTGGAGATTTGGCAGCGTAGCGGAGGACTGTTTGTTTCTCAGGGCAAGTATGCCCAGGAGATTCTGGAGAGGTTCAACATGCAAGGCTGCAAGCCTGTTGACACTCCTCTTCCTGGTGGTTGGAGGAAGGAGGATGATACTTCAGCGGAGGTAGTGGATGCCACTGTCTATCGACAGTTGGTGGGGTCGCTTATGTATCTGGTCAATACACGACCCGATATATGCTATGTAGTTAACCATCTTTCACAAGCTATGGTTAAGCCTAACAAGCTCTTTTGGAAGGCAGGCAAGCATGTATTGCGCTATATTAGAGGCACATCAGGATATGGTCTATGGTACAGACAGGAGGATGGAGCGAAGCTTTCGACGCTGCGTGCGATTGGGCGGGGAGTCCAGCGGAAATATCTAAGCACTTACGGAGGAGTTCCAAGTAAACCATGCGATGGTTTTCTGGTACGGTAGAGACGGAGATCCGTGCTTTCCGGTTCGGCGAGCCGAGTACATGGCCGGCTAGCTTGGCTGCATGCGAGGCTATTTGGATGAGGAAGATCCTCGTTGGATTGTTCAGGTTGCATTTGGAGCCTATAGTGATTTATTGTGATAACCAGAGCTACATCAAGCTCTTGGCTAATCCGGTATTTCATGATAGGTCCAAAAACATCGACATCAGGTACCATCATATCAGAGATTGTGTTCAGCGGAGAATCATGATGCTTTCATATGTTCCCACGGAGGATCAGGATGCCGACATCCTGACGAAGGCGCTCACGAGGAGCAAGTTCGAATTCCACAGAGGCAGGATAGGGGTTGCAGATAATCCATATCTTGCTGAGAGGGAGTGTTGAAAATGCAGCAAGATGATGGAGCTTAGAGAAATGAAGTCGCCTTCACTAAGTGGGCCCGCAGGCAAATTCTGGCGCAAAATCTATTTTTAGACTATGTCTATTTTTAGACATATGGAGCATGGTTCGGGGATTCCAGTTTGAGATTCTTGGAGCATTGGTCATGTTGGTAAAAATAGATGAGACTCTATTTTTAGGTCGAAGAGGTCAAATTCTATTTTTAGACTGCCTCTCCTTAAAGTAGGGAAGTCAAATATTATTTACCCTTAATAATATTTAGACTCTAAACAGCGGTTTACTCTCTTGGAGCACTTCAGTTTGAGCCTTGGAAGTGGCTCATGCATCTAACAGAGGAATTACGCTATTCCTAGGGTTTTATGGCATCATGCATGGTTGACTTCAGTTAGGACTTCAGTGGCAGAAGTTTGGTGGAGTTAATGAGACAGCTAGTGGAGTTGTGTTCTGTTTATTTTAGTTGAACTGATTGAGATTAGTTTAACTAGCTAATAAATTAGTTATGAGT